>JAWQRM010000458.1:0-22510 GCA_033557675.1 Coptodactyla brooksi | reverse complement strand
TTTGCTAATAGTCATTGTCTGAGACAGCATCTAGAAGGGACCCTCTGCGATGCTTTAGTTTTATCTATCTTTAACTATGGAGATCCAATTTATGATTCAAATTTAGACTGTGTCCATAGAACACGCATTCAAAGGGCACAGAATGCTTGCTTGTATAATCGTATTATACAGCATAATATTTACACAACATTAATGTTAGGCATAAACATACCATAACAATACCTAGACATAAATTAGAAATTTTTAAGCGATCCTTTTCTTACTCCTTGCCTATCTACTGTAATAACTTGACGAATCTCATGGATGCAAGAGGTGACAGAGTCTTAGAAGTTTTTAGATTAAACTAAAACGCGAATTATTTCAACAACAAAATGGAAGATTCTGTTTCTTTTTTATTTTTTTTCTGAGGCATTTTTATTGATGAATTATTTTTTTATTTCTTTCTTCAAGGGTGGATGAAACACAGACGCGATTGAATTACATTTAATCACGTCTGATACACCCAATATCCCCTCAAAGGAAGCAAAATCTCCTCACCACTGACCTTCAGATGATAAGCAGTCCAGCGAAGTTGAAGATCTTTACAGATTAATCCGACGAAAGTCAGATTAATAACTCCAAAAATTAATAACTCCGAACTAAATACCAGAAGTAAGGTTTTGAAAAGATCCCACTTACACAGGCTCCTCTATAAAGAAAACTCTACTACAGCAACAGCCAACTGTACACTTACGTGTCAGACGTGCTAAAGAGGACTTGCGAGGGAAGAAAATCTGCTTATATACACGAGAAACAGGATGTAGAAGTTACCAACCTAAGACAGACCTGAAAGGTAACAATTATCCAAAAGAAAGCTTTGGAACACTTTAAAAATATCCTGTTGGTGGTGGCTAATTTGGAAATTAAGAATGTTTCAATACGAATTTGTAACGTTAAGATAAATAACATTAAGGCGTTTTAATCCCTCTCGCAGGATTGTACACAATTCCAATCTAAGACAGTTCTGAAGAGTGACAAAATTAAATTAACTGTTCCAAAAATGGTGGTTCGAAATCCGAAATAAAAAGAACCTTCAGATTATAATCGATCCAACATAATTGAGAATCTTTATAATTACATCTACAAACATGCGATTCGACCAACCTTCCCAAGGCTTTGAAAAGATCCAACTTACACAGGCTCCTCTATAAAGAAAATTCAACAACGGCAACAGAAAATAGTACACTTACGTGTCACGTGGTAACAAAGGACTTACGAGGGAAAAAAATCACTTATATACACGAAAGGCAGGATATAGAAGTTACCAACTTAAGACAGCACTGCAAAATGACAGTTACCCAAAAGAAACAAAGAAGTTAATCAATACAGAAGGTAAGAAAATCATCTGCAAACGAGGCAGATTGTCGCCTAGAATAAGCTGTGAGGAAATGAAAACAATACCACTTAATGATTAAGAAATACAAAAAAAGACACTTAGCCGAAAAATACACCCAATATCCCCTCGGGTGAAATAAAACTTATAGGAAGGTAGTTTTCTTCGATATTTTGATTTCTATTCTGACAAATGAAATCGTAAACATGCTTTCAGTGACACAGTCTTCAGTTTAACAATAAATTTTGGATAAAATTGGAATAAGGTGGTTCTGAATTTAAAAAAAAAACATACCAAATTAAAACTGGCTCTCGATCCCGTATTTTGTCGAAATTAATTCGCGATACCAATCGTAGTTTTGAAATTGCACCGTTCGCAATTTGCAGTGCGCGCGTCCCGCACAATCGCAAATAAAGTTTTAATTAAACGCTAGATGTCACTTCAAGGGTCAAACGAAAGTACGAAATTGAATATGAGTTTTGTACGGTTAATATGTGCTTGTTTAACAATGAAAATGCGTATGGTGTTAGTTCGGCGCGTGTGGCGATAGGTGGTGATCAATTCCAGGCTGATAATTAGCCAGGAAATGGTTTTAATTGAAGCTTATTGAGGTTCATTACAAAGGCTACGCTCCGTGTTGAAATAATTTCGAATATAGGCAATTATGCGAGCGATTTAATTACAGGAATTCTGAACTCGTAGCTTATTAGTGAATTCTGTGAATATTTCATGTGGTTAGGGTGGAATTCTTCAAAGTTGAACGTCACATATTGTCCCTGTATGATTTAATTACAGTTTTGATAACTTGGTCCAGGCAATATCGAGTTTCCGACGTACCCTGACGAACTATTTCCCTTCGCTTTGATGCGTTCGTAAAGTGGCCCTCGATTAATTGAGAATATAGACGTTGGGCGTAATTTCGTAGAACGAGAGCTTTTAACTCTAACCGTAAAATGATGAAAAAGCTCGTTGCGGATATGGTTAACGGCGGAAATGCATCCAGTATCGGTTTTCCGGGGAAAAGTTATCAGATGTAAGCGAACTGGACGTCCCCGGTCGGCGGCTGTAAATAGCAATTTTCGAAATTTATATTTATGGACGCCGAGGACCCGAACGCGTTTCCAATTGATTAAGTAATTCGCACGGGTCAACTATTTAGCGATTTTGTGTTAATTTGGCGCGACGTTTCGCGTAATAACGCGCCGAAACGCGCTCGAAACTGATTACGAAATAAAAATCATCAGCACCAACTTCAGAGTATGTCAATTTATCTGTTTGTTTCAATAAAAAGTTCAAAAAACAGCACCTCCACTCCGGCCCCTATCAGTGGAAATGGGGTGAGTCCTAATAAGGTACGTAAATCAAAAAGGCACCACGAATTTGTTACGAAATACCCTGTACTTGGAATCCCTCTGAAATACAGCATAATGCAGCATATACAAAGTCACAGTAACATAATAATAAAAATTCAGCTGAAATAATATATTTTAATACTTGAATGTCAGTCATGGTGCCTTCTATTAAGTGAAAACAAAGCAATAAAATATTTTTTCGCGCGCGAAGCAGTTTTTTCTCACTCGCAATCAACGAGTATGTAAGTATAACAAATCTACTAATATGGAATAAATTCCGAATTTCGTTCTCGCAATTACAGTGACAGAATTACCAATTAGAAGCTTAAATATCAAAACAAAGGAAAGTGAAGTTATGCCAGACGAGAGAAATCCAAAATAATTCAATTTACAAAGGAAATAAACCTTAATATCTCACAAACAGGTAAGTACAATAAGTATGTAAGTACAATAACCACTTAGCATGAAAATACACATAACAACCCCTCGAAGAAAGCCTCGAGACACCTTACCTCGCTACCTGCATTATCGACAAACCTCTGTCTAGGCTCGAAAAATACAAAATGTACAATCTCACTTTAAAGCAAAGTTCAACAATACTACCACCACCCGTTCACTAACGAATCCACAGTCGAAAAAAGAGTCAAATTTCTTATATAGAAGAAAAACAAGATATAGATGTTGCCAGCCGCATACATCATTGAAAACTCATTTATTCTATACGTATGCTATCGAAGGAGTCCTAAACATCCTTCTGCGTACAGCTGTAAACAGGGTTTCTCACGGAAAAAAAGTTAAAACACACTTTACAATCCTCTAAAGGACACAAAATAGAGAGAACACTCACCTGAAGATCTTAAGCGTTTTGAACGCGGTCGAAATAAATTTGGGTTCGATCCGGATTAACAGTAAGGACGATGCTAACCAAACAATCGAAAGTATTGACCTACCAATATTATGGTTACTTTCCTGTGTTTCGCAATCAACGAGTATGTGAGTATAACAGATCTGCTAGTAAGGATGAACCTCTGAACTTCGTTAACGTAATTACAGTGACAAAATATCGACAGTCAGGAGCTTCTATATCAAAACAAAGAAAGTTGAAGTAATGCCAGATCAATAAAACCTAAAATAATTCAATTTCGTTCACTTACGAATCCACAGTCAAAAAGAGGACCTCTGAGGAAAAAAAACTCCTTATATAGAAGAAAAACAAGATATAGATGTTGCCAACCCCAGACGACACTGAAGGACAACAATTTCCAGCAGAAGGAATAATCCCAAACGACCCCAAAAGAAAATCCAACAAAAAAGTATCAAAAACCACTTTAAACAAAACAAGCTACCACTTCAATTAAGTTCAAGACAAAGGAAACAAATTACCAACAAAATCACGCCACCTACTAGAGCGTAGCGCAAACTAGTATAGCGGAATCCACCTTACCGACATCCAATTAGTACGAAAAATAGACAGAAGGAAGCTATTCAAACATATGACAAATGAACCATTACACTTGTTCTTAACAATCGCCTTGGCTTCAGCCCATTCTTCCTGTTTTTGTTCCAGATTTCATCTAGAAACACTAAAATCAGTTGAATGACATAGAAGGCTGAAGATAATTTTTCTTTTTTTCGTCGTTGCTTGAAATCCTCGAAAGCATTCACGAAGAGACTATAGACAATTCGTTAAAACAAATGGCGGATGTAAAAATTCTCTAAACCGCCTTCTTTTTAAAACATTCTCTACTTTGTTTGATGTCATCCACGTTACGCGCGAAATACGAGAAAACCCTTTGACGTACAACCCGAGAAACTGGCAGTTCCGAGAAATATGGGGTGCAAACTAGAATCGACTGCTGCGTAAACTGAATGTAGGAAATGTAAATATTGCCCTTGAAAGCTGTTACTTTTTGCTTATACGCTTCGTTCGGTTGCGTCCTGTGCAGTTAGATAGATTTAAACCTGAAGTCTCTAGAAAAGAAAATAGTTATTTGAAAACCATATTATTGCTATACAAAAGTAGGATCTAGTTACTGCATAAAGAGGGCTAAATATATTAGAAAAGAGCATTAAGAGATTCAATGGACACCAGCTTATTCTACAAATAAGTTTAGTGCCTTCGTGATCCCACCAAACTTACAGCATGACCTTCTTTTGGTGCAATTCGATATTATTGTAAGCAATCAACTTCTCATCATCAGTTATCATTCGGTTCAAAAATGAATATAGTCTTCTTTATGCTTGAGGGGCAATTCGCGAAGAACTTCGCAGTACTATCAGCTACTTTCGCAGCAACCTAATGTAATATGTTTTGAAGTGCTTCTCCACATATTGCACTATTATATAGTACTTGTATAGTTGTGTGATAAACCTTTAAACATTTTTTCAATCAGCTAAAATACATAGATAAATACCCAAACATTTATAAAGAAAACATCCCAACTGCATTGGTATTCAAACAGCATACGGATTTCCGTCCTGGATATTCAAACAGCATATGGATTGCTTTCCACTTTGGTTTTATGTAGTGCGTTGTATCGCGAAATGAAAATGGATACGCTAACGCTTGATGTACCGCAATGGTACATAAAGCGTGGGATTTTGCGGTTTAGTTTTTCAAACATGCAGGCCCGAATGCAATTTCCTAAAGATAACATTCAATAATCTTGTGCAATTGGTTTCCGGAACGGTTTCATCATTTCACTGACATAATCACAATCTGCTCTTTAATAATAGAGCCTCTTAGGTTACCTTGCAAAATCCACTACACTTCAATGTATCCCAAGCAACAGGAAGAAACGACATTTAGAAGTGTACTTCACAGTACACTTCTAGTGTTGGACACAATTTTAATGCAAAAGGAGGATTACAAATATATTTAAATTATATACCTTCATTATTTTACCTAATTATCTCAAGTGTAGGTTTTTAAGCAATTCTGTATTCCCGGCGCAAGCTTCTCGCTTATTGACTAATTCGCTTACGACGTAACCGTCGGAACGGAAATCGGTCGTAATGTGAGAAGTAACTGTGAGTAAGTGTTTAATAGCGCCGTCTTCAATTTGTGAGATGTAGCTGTATAAGAATGTCTGTTACCCACCATTAACAGTTCACAGCATTCAAATCTAATAGTTGGCACATTCGTCACGCAATTTCAATAAATATTTGACAATTGACATAACTCTTCACAAAATGTAGTTAGTCATTTGTTTTAAAATTATTACGTGCATTCCAAAGACAATTTTTTTTGTAGAATGTAAGTAAGCCAATTTCGTGCCAATTGCGAAACATTTCATTATTTTTCGGCTATGGATTTTCTGAGAAATAGTGTCGGTGCATCGAAAAGAACTGTAGTTAAAGTACCTCCTTAAATATGTTATTAATATCCTTATATATTCTTATAATATATATGTACATGTATATATTTATATGTATATATATATATATATATATATATATATATACATATATATGAACATTCTATATATATTACATTTCATAAATTACATTATATATATATATGAACATTCATCTAAAAGTAGCAATTTTATAACCTTCTAGAACTTCAGTCTGAAAGTAGCACAATACTAGATTGTGTCGGGGCATATGGTCAGATTAAGGAAAGGCCAACGAAGCAAGGAAAAGAAGCACTGTGAAGCAATGGCCACAAACAGAACCTGCAGGAAATGATGGGAGAGTGGACGAGAGCAACATAAGATAATGAAGAATGGAGCAGGACGTGACTATTACCATGAAATTGTATATGTAGTTGCGGTACATTACTTCCATTGCTTTACCAATTATGCTCTATAATTTTGATTTTGACAGACGTGCACCAAATTTTTTGCACACGTGCACCTTTTGAATACTATATAACTTGTTTGTTCAGTCAAATTATTTAAATATTTATTATTATTAACCTCTTGCCACACATTGACGAGTCTGACTAGTTTTTAGCATAAACCGAACATTCAAAAATAGTTTCAAATTTTGAAGAGTTCGATGTGATTTATTCGAAACATTATTTTTTCTAAAAAGAACAATAACAGTTCTAAGAACAATTTTGCATTCACATCTGTCACTTCTTTTCAAAAATACAAAATAACGTCCAAACAATTTGGAACTAATACGTAATAATTAAAGTGACCCTTAAATTTTACAAGGACTCCAGATAATGTAATAATATATAGAGTGTTCCATTTAAAAATCTGAAGTTGAATAGCTTTTGAAATAATAAACCGAACACGCTGTATATTCGAAAATAACTTTTATTTAAAACGTTCTTTTCTAAAGAGGGTAGTAACCGAGATTAAGAACGAAATATTCCTTATAGTTTCTTACTCGCAATTTTATGTAGATTACAAAAGTATATTTTGTTACAAATTTTTTTTTAAAAAATTAAAAAAATTTTGGGTGAAATACCATATGTAGAATTTTTACGAAATCCTTATTGTGACCAGGTTATATAATAAATAGCTTACATGTAAAGTATTGTTGTGATTAGTCTAATATGGCAAGAGATAAATGAGTCACTGATGGACAAACCAACCACTCAAAATAGCATATCAAAATCTCGACATCGATTATTTTTTACAATACTTTCTCTTTATACCTGTAGGTGAAAGAAAGTAACAATTGTTTATAATTGCGAAACAAACAAAACTCTCACAGTTTTGGCTGAAATAATTGACGGTATCCTTATCATTAAATACGTTTTTGAAATTTTACAATTTATGTGATTTATGATATACGATAATGAGAGTTTTTAAATTCTTAAGAAGAATTTTGAATATTCAAAATCTTTTTGGGCACAAAAAGCAGTAACCCACCCACAGTTGTAAAATGGTGGTGGAACCAGAACCACTTAGGATGGAAATACATACAACAATCCATTGAAGGAAGCTAAATTGTCTAACCAAAATAACAATATATATATATATATATATATATATATATATGAACGTACTATACTAACGTTTATCTGAAGGTAACAATTTTATAATATTCTAGAATTTCTTCAGTCTGGAAGTAGTACAATACTAAATTGGGGTATATGCTCAGATTAAAGAAAGTAAGGAGAAGAAGAAACACTATGAAGCAAATGGTCGCAAACAGAACCTGCAGGATAGCAGCAAATAGTGATGGGAGAGTGAGAGAGAGCAACATAAGATAATGTAGAATGGAGCAGACTGTTAACAAAGCCAGAGCGGTGGCAGCTGTAGTTATTGCCAGGAAATTGTATATGTAGTTGCAGTACATTACTTCCATTGCTTTTTTTCCTCAATTACACTGCTCGTATTCGATTTCTGATACCGCCGTCATATTGGTCCGGTTCTGTTGGCAACTTAATTTGATGACACCGCCCGATAGAGGGCGCCAGCGGAGCGAATCCGTGGAGCAACATTTAACGAGTTGGACAGTGCTGTACCGGCGGTGTCGGCTTCAGTTAATTAATAAAACGTTTCGGACCGATGCGGCCTATTTGCAGGATGATATCGTTCGGGTATAGAGGGCCACGTTTTCCTTTGACATCTCGCGTTTGCAAATTGGTAAAGTCTCGTCATACGGTACAGCAAAAGTTCCCCATTCTGTGAATACTGATTAATGCCTCCGATCCCAAAAATCTCTACATTATTTCCATTGCGTGGATATAGGAAATACGAATCCAATCATTTCAGTAAATTCGAAGCCCGTATTCACTTGGACATGTAAATTTATTTTCCACCCAGGAAATATTGATATAGAGACGAGTTCTGGGAGTCAAGCGAATACATTGGAGTTCTGGAGGAGAACCGTCTCCTCGTCACGCATAGACAGAAGTGACGCTCGATTGATAAATGCCTCCATCGCCGCATAACGCCTCGAGCAGGACTGCTGCAGCAGGAAACTTCCGAGCTGGAGCTTAGGATTTCCCTTTCTCCATGCCATCTCCCAGCGCGGACCGACAGCTGACATTTTTCCGGAATCTTTCAATCGTCCCCGTACAAGAAGAACCGTGGAGATGGAACATCAATTCTCGATAAATTGCGTCCTCAATGGAGGGGGCGAACCGTCGGCCTCCGAACGATCCTCCAACGCTTTTTCCTCCCCCCCCCCCCCTCCCACCAAACGCAGACTGTTGCCGGACATTGCTTTCGGTTCTTTTTTTTTCGCTCGCCACGCCGTCGTCGGAATGGGAAATCCGATACAAATGTCAAGTGGCGTCCGTTGATTGCCAATTGACTTGTTGAAAACGAGAGTTTGATGGGGGGTGAAAAAATTTTTTGGATTTTGTCCTTGTTGGGTAATTATCGCAAGGATAATCCGGTTAGTGGTTAGTGTGTTGCGTCAGAAATTTCCTTTTTCATTTATGAATGTATCAGGTGTGCTGCAAAAGTAATTTCAGCAATTCCTCGTTTTATTGTAGTTGATTAATTGACTTTGTACAATTTAGCTTGTACTATACAAAAGAGAAACTGAAAAAACGTGAAAACAACCCAAAATACCTTTGTCAGCACCACAAAAGACACAAAATTAAGCGAAAACTCACCTTGAGATCATAAACGGTTTAACGATGGTTAAGATTTATCATTATTTTATCATTTTCGTTTTAAAAATCCAAACGTAGTTTATCTGACCAATAATACAAAATCTCATGTAATGTACCTCCTGTAACTTCTGCTTGTAACAAGAAATTATTCACATACATTTTTCAATTAGTCCACGTGTGTTAATCCACGCGAATGCGGTACGTTTATCTTGTAATTTCGACTGAAATTCGTGCCGCCGTAAGGTTTAGTTAAAGCATTCGATACCGGCATCTCTCCCCCTTTGATCTAATTTGCTAGTGCTTAGAGATTGCCATAAATCTCGGTGAGGGAAGAGCTTAAGATAAATTAACTTTGGCACAGTGGCAGTCGCAAATTGGCGAGATTAGCGGGTTTGATTTTGTTCGTTCGCCGCTTTCTACTTCGGATAACTAATTAGCATCGCGAGCCCGGAATATAAACGAGATTATCCTACGTATCAGCCACATTCTTTGTCCTTTTCGTGCGCTTAATTTGAAACAAGCGTTTTTTCACACTTGTCGTCAATGTCAATGTCAATGTCACAGCTAATGTTAAAATATCAAAATTTAGAAGTTTAATTGTAAAAATTTCGTGAGAAAAATCGTGAAATATCTTTTTTTATGAAATATCATTTCATGAAAAAAATTCCACAGAAAAAGTATCTGTTCCATCACAAAAAAATCACAAAAGCGAATATGACAATGTGAAAAGGAAATAGGAAAATGCAAACAGTATTTTCCTTGTCCAAACTTTTATGTTCATGGAATTTATGAAGGTGATGTTTATATTTTCTATATTTTATTATTACAGTTTCTATATTTATGTCATGCTGTTTCATCCTTACTTGATCATTTTCTACCTATTTCAATAATGTTTTTTTTTTAATTTTCTTTGCAAAAAAAAGATAATTCCAACAGCACAAGGTACGTTTAATAAATATTGCAATTATATGAGAAAAACAACTCTGTGGTCTCGTAGTTCCTGGAGTTAATAAACACCTTAACCACAACAAGATTGTTCAGAATCTCACTCTCAAGTTGACAAACACAAGCAGCAATTAACATTTAAAAAGACTTCAGGGTTTTCAAACAATAGTTTTCATTTGTTCACTAAACAAGTTCATAACTAGAAATATTTCTGTTTTATTGGTGTTTACTATCGAAACAACTGTCTTCGATATGGTAACAATTACAGTCCATGAATGCTGACATTAACTTTACATTCACTGAAGCAAATAGTTCTAAAAATATGGAAAAAGCTAAAAGTTATAGTACTACTGGTTTAGACAGCAGAAAGGATGAAGCAAGGATACTGAAAAATCTTGTAGTATATACGATTCAAACTTAATTCAAACTCTAAGAAAACATTGGAATAATATATACAGCATTTATCTATAAAATATAACAATTTTAAAATGTGCAGCATATTTAGAGCAGGAATACAGAATCACCCTGTATACTGACATGTTTAAATTATGCATACAACACAATTTTTGTGTTAAAATTAAAAATTTATACGTAAAAACAATTCTACAGAAAGTAAAATTGTGCTCATTCTCTAACAATAGAATTAGCAAATGATGCTGCAAAACACTTTATAGAATAAAAATGACTTTAATACACATGCTCCAAGTTCAGATTAAAGAATAAAGATTAAAAAAAGATTAAAGAGAAAAGATGCTATTCTACGATGTATCGAATTAATAATTTTCGTCAATGGACCATAGAAAATCGTTATTTTAAATGACAATTTCATTGCTATCACATACTCAGTGTTAATGTGAATCCTCAATATGACATGTTCCTAGTCAACAAACAGTGTTTTGGTTTATAAATAATAAGGAGCAATTGCTTAGATTTCATTCATACATAAAATAAATGCGCCTAAATTTAAACGTATCACATTAACATATTCAGTGTTAATGTGATCCCTCAACGATACACTACAAAATATCCTTTGTAGTGATGAAACAACTTCCACAATGTACGGAATTAAATAATTTTCGTTAGTGGATCATACAAAATCATTGTTTAAAATTATCGATTTTAATATCACATATTCAGTGTTAATATGATTCCTCAATGTCACATGTTCCTGTCAACAAACAGTAGGCTGTTTGTTGACAGGAACTGCTCCTTATCATAAATTATTATAGATAATAAGGAGCAGTTTCTTAGATAACGTTCATGCATAACATAAATGCGCCTAAACTTAAACATATCACATTAACATATTCAGTGGTAATGTGATTCCTCAAAAAACACTACAAAATATCCTTTGTAGTGATGAAACAACTTCCACAATGTATGGAATTAAATAATTTTCGTTAATGTATCATACAAAATCATTGTTTAAAATGACGATTCTACTCGTATCACATATTCAGTGTTAATGTGATTCCTCAATATCACATGTTCCTGTCAACAAACAGTAGGCTGTTTGTTTTCAGGACAAATAATTTTCGTCAACGAACAATACAAAATAATTGTTTAAAATTGTCGATTTCATTCATATCACATATTCATTGCTAATGTGATTTCTCCATGCCACATGTTCGATGTCAATGAACATATTCAGTGATAATGTGATTTCTCAATGGTACACTACCAAATATCCTGTATAATGATGAGACAATTTCCACAGTGTATGGAATTAATAATTTTCATCAATGGATCATACAAAATCGTTATTTTAAGTGATGATTCTATTCGTATCACATATTCAGTGTTAATCTGATTTCTCAATGTCACATGTTCGTAATCAAAGAACAGTCTTTTGGTTTATAAACAATAAGGAGTAATTTCTTAAGTTACATTCATGCATAAAGTAAATGCGCCTAAACTTAAACATATCACATTAACATATTCAGTGTTAATGTGATTTCTTAATGATACACTATCAATTGTCCAGTGTAATAATGAAACAACTTCCATGGCGTGTGGAATTAAATAATTTACGTTAATGGATCATACAAAATCATTGTTTAAAATTACGGTTCTATTCGTATCACATATTCAGTGTTAATCTGATTTCTCAACGTCACATTTTCGTAGTCAACGAACAGTGTTGTGATTTATAAAAAATGAGGAGCAATTTCTTAGATTATCTTAATACATAAAATAAATGCGCCTAAACTTAAACATATCACATTAACATATTCAGTGTTAATGTGATTTCTCAAAGATACACTACAAAATGTCCTTTGTAGTGATGAAACAACTTCCACAATATATGGAATTAATAATATTCGTCAATGCGCCGTACAAAATCATTGTTAAAGATGAGGATTCCATTCCCGTCACATATTCAGTGTTAATGTGATCCTCAATGTCACATGTTCGTTGTCAACAAACAGTGCTTTGGTTGCTAAATAATAAAGGGCAGTTTCTTGGATTACGTTCATGCATAAAGTAAATGCGCCTAAACTTAAACATATCACATTAACATATTCAATGTTAATGTGATTTTTCAATGATACACTATCAAATGTCCTGTGCAGTGATGAAACAACTTCCACAAGGAATGAATTAATATTTTTCGTCAATGCACCATACAAAATCATTGTTTAAGATAAGGATTTCATTCCAGTCACATATTCAGTGTTAATGTGATTCTTCAATGTCACATGTTCGTTGTCAACGAACAGTGCTTTGGTTAGTAAATAATAAGGGGCAGTTTCTTGGATGACGTTCATGCATAAAGTAAATGTGTCTAAACTTAAATATATCACATTAACATATTCAGTGTTAATGTGATTCCTAAGTGATACATTACCGAATATGCTGTATAATGATTAGACAATTTCCACAGCGTTTGGAATTAATAATTTTCGTCAATGGACCATACAAAATCATCGTTTAAAGTGACGATTTCATTCCTATCACATATTCAGTGTTAATGTGATTCCTAAATTTTAAATTAAAGTATTTTCGTATCTACTTACACAAAATCCTTCTCTGTTCGTCCTCGAATAACCTCCAGTCATTGCAGGCGCGCACAGTTTCACTGAACAAATAAATCACCATCCAGGCAATAACAAAAAAAAACAACGTCCCCCACGAAATCGTCCCCCCACGTTCGCAAACACTACATCAAAGATTTTTTACGCCGTCCGAAAATTCAAAACGCAAACGTATTGGATTTTCACGTGGCCCCCGTGTTTTCTTTTTATTTCTCGTTTTGTTTATTCGATGGACCGGGATTGGCGTATCGTTATTTCGGGAACTTTTCCGGACGCTCGACTCGAAGCGCTTGCAGTTTCGCGAAAGCTTCCGCCGCCCGATATCCCGACGCCGGCCGTGGCGCCGCCGCAGGATTATTCGCAGGAACTGACTGGTCCTGCCGTCGCAGACTCTCGCGCCCCGCAGGACGAAGGGCGCAGGCGTGCGGATTAATTTTTATCGTGTTGAATAAACAACTGGTAAGCTGGAATGACAAACTGGAAAAGTGTATGCAGGAAAACCTCCTGCATAACATCCTGAGGGCTGTTACGATCGAAAAGACAATCTCCCCAGCAAAGTACAAACTCGACTTTGCACTTATCTAAAACGCAGATCTCGCTATCGTTGATTTTTCGCGTCCTTGACGTCTCAATTTCTTCCCCGGCGGCTTAAGGAGCTTTTTTACTCCCGGCGAAAGTTGCAATCTCGTTACTGCACGGAGAAGCGACACCGGGAACCTTTCCGCAAGATTGTCCTATTTATTCAACGTTACACCCTTGTCGGGGATCTGTTTTACCGGAAAAGCTCACGCGTTATTATCAAAGTGATGATACGCGATATTATTCGCGAAACGTCGGAACGCGACGCGAACTCGAGTACATAAATAACCGGCAGCGCGAGCCAAATAAAAGGTAATTTGCCTTGTTTGGACTTCGCGACGCAAAAGTACACAAGGTGAGAAATGGAACTCCACGCACCCTGTTACTTGACGATAGGGTGCGCCACCTCGGTAATAAATATACCGTGATTTAGGGCCTTAGGGCAGCGTCCTCGGAAGGCGTCGGAGCAGACACCGCGACCGCCGCTAAGTTATTATATATTTGCTTTATGTAAATATCGCCTCCTCCGACGTATGAACTTTAGATTAATGTTAGGCAACCGAATGTACACGTATCGTGGGCGTGACCACGCGTGCCCGCGACCAACCCGACGGCAGAGGGCATGGGCACAGCTCGAACGGCCAATCAAACGCTTGAATGGGTCTGTTCAACTGCTCAAACAGCCTGTTGGCCACTCCCCTTGCTATCTGGTTGGTCGCGTGCCCGCGTAGCCATCCCCACCCGTCTTCGCGTTGGTCCACACATATTATTATGTAAATTTAACAAATAACTATAACTGTTACTTAAATAGCTGACATCCGAACGTAGATTAAACTGTATTAGGGCTGAACTGGATGCCAATCATCTCAAAAAACAGTCTTTCGAGTAAATTATTTTTCTTATATAAAATTTTGACCACTGAAATTGAATATATGCTTATTATTTATGGCGTGTTGAGATAATCAGGCCTTTGGTTTGACCCACACAGTTAGAGTCACAATCTTAACAATTAATACAATAAACTACTCTTAACATCATAGATCCCAACTCTTTCCAAGTTATAGTGGGCTATTTTTAAGCTTGGAACATTTCCTGATGAGGAGCAGCAATATCAGTAATAACCCTATTTATGGGACTATTGTATATTCATTTACGGAGTAGATGTGGGGGATAACTATTATTAAGGAAAATGTTAAATAATGTATGAAGATTTTTATTATGGAACATCTCTAAGGCTGTATTAAGTTTTTGATTGATAGAATGGTTAGAAAAGAACTTAGATATCTTCCCAAATTTGTTGGTTTTTCATACCAATTGCTGTTACTAGCAAATTATTATTATGTCTGTAGGTGCCGCTGGATTTGCTGTGCTGACTTCGTAGATCCTCTTCCACGTGCTTTAGCCACGTTTTCTTTGGCGCTGCTTTTTGGATCTTCCAATGGGGGGTGGTGTTCGCCAGAGTATTTTGTACCATCGCAATCTACGTTCCCGGATTTGCTCTTCTACAGAGGGCTGAGTGGGAATTGATTGAATATGTACCTTCTATATCATCTGGTGGCAAAGTTAGCACGATATCATCAACATATTTTCTGAAGAAAACCAGGTTAATCGAGGAAAAGTGGTAATACCTTTCTCAGAAGGTAATCCAAGGTTATATTGACCAATATAGGACTCAACGAATATCCCATCGCTGTACAGAAAGTTTGTTTATAAAAAAACATCATTATAAACAAAATAATTGTGATCGAAAAGGGGAATATTCCAGGGGAATATTGGTGAACAAGGATACAACGTCGAACGACACCAAGACGTGGTCAGCTGCTATCTGGTAAGTTCTAGTATATTTCCGCAAATGAAGAGGAATCGAGAATGCTATAATTAGCATAGGTAGAGAAAGCAGTCGCCTTATAAAATGATGAACCCGTGCAAGACACTATGGGTTTGAGTGGAGTGCCTTCTTTTGGACAACCCATGTAGCTTGGGAACAACACCATTATAACAAGTAAGCTTTTTTTTCTTTCTTTCATTAACATAAATATTACTATCGTTTAATAATTCATGTATTTTGTTAGTAACCTCGGACCAAGCATCCCTATCTTATGATGTACGTAGCATTACCTCTGACCACATCTTTGTCTATGTCTGGTATCACATTAAGTAAACCTTGTATATCATCCAAAATATTACATATATTAATTTTGTTAAGTTTGACGTTAATGCCAAATTTACCACCTAAAGAGAAAAAGTTTCTTATATCTGTGGGGAAATCCGCGTCAGTGAGCTTCACAAACCACTTCACAAATCATTATTCTGAAACAACTTATTGTTGGATTCCCAAGGGGTTAGAGTTGAGAACTTTTTCATATTTCCATTTTTGTTAATTTAAACTCTTTATTGTAATTAGAGTTGACTTTACTATCAAATTCAATCAGTATATCTGTAGGGTCACAGAATCTCAAAAGAATTTTTGATGTGTGATATTTAAGTTTTATTCTCTTGCAGTTCGAATCCATAAGTTGCATTATATGCTTGCAACTATAATTAAAAAAAAACATTAAATTAATCGTCAAGGAACAAGAGAAATTTTCTTCGTTGTAATTGAGGATCTTTACAGATGAATCCGACGAAAGTGTAGCTGGTTATTCCCAAATATCCGATTTGACCAGCCTTTCCAAGATTTTGAAAAGATCCCACTTGCACAGGCTCCTCTATAAAGACAATTCTTCAACATCAACGTCTAACCATACACTTACGTGTCAGACGTGGTACAGAGGATTTACGAGGGAAGAAAATCTGCTTTTATACACGAAAAACAGGATGTAGAAGTTACCAACCTAAGACAGCACTAAGGGGTGACAAAATTAAAACATAGACTGGTCCAAACCCAAAGGACAAAACGTCCCAAACTCGAAGCAATGCAGCTGGTTACCTGGAAACATGCGATTCGACCAGCCTTCCCAAGATTTTGTAAAGATCCCACTTACACAGGCTCCTCCATAAAGAAAATTCTACAACATCAACTTAACTATACACTTACGTGTCAGTCGTGCTAAGGAGGATTTACGAGGGAAGAAAATCTGCTTATATACACGAAAAACAGGATGTAGAAATTACCAACCTAAGACAGCACTGAGGGGTGACAAAATTAAAACATAAACTGGTCCAAAACCAAACGGCGAAACGTCCCAAACTCGCAGCAATGCAGCTGGTTATCCGCAAACATGCCATTCGACCAGCCTTTCCAAGATTTTGAAAAGATCCCACTTACACAGGCTCCTCTATAAAGAAAATTAAATAAACAACCTAAGACAGAACTGAAGGGTGACAATTATCCAAAGGAAAGCTTTGGAATACTTTAAAAATATCCTGTTGATGGTGGCTAATTTGGAAATTAGGAATATTTCAATACGAATTTGTAACATTACAGAAAATAACATTAAGGCATTTTAATCCCTCTCGCAGGATTGTACGCAATTCGCTAAATAATTGAATTGAATTGAATGGACCTGCGGTACACAATTGTGGGGACTGGCGAGTAATTCCAACTTTAAATTGCAACGCTTCGAATGGAAACTTTTAGGACGGTTGACTATCGCCAACCCTCCACGGTATCAACTCTGCATGCAATTCGCAATCGAATAAGAAATTACCATAACGAATGTCACGCGTCAAGATGAACATATCGCTCCACATAAAGCAACTGGGAGAATAGTTGATAGGAATGGCAGGATTCCATAATTCGATTCTAAATCTATCCAACGACGACAGCGCGCAGTACATTATTTTGACGGGACATAAAGTAGTTCCTGCACACGGTCGCGAGCCCCCCTTACACGAGTTCACCAGGAAAAGGGAGAAATATTGATGATACGTTATTTTTTTGCCAAGACGAAGGGGTGCCAGTTGCTTCGGTGTAGCGATATGGGTGTAAAGTTGGTAACATTTGTGTGTGATTTATGCGAGCAGTATTGCGGCTAACTTCGCGCGCAGATCGGACTGGCAGGGCACTAGCTAGAATTATGACATGAAGGTAACCGCACGTGGAGCTCGGCCCACGTTTCCGGTCCTTCTTTGAAAAACTGCTCACGAACTGCGCCTGCAGCCGTAGCACCGCACCAGAACGAATGCCCCCCATAAATTCGCTGTCATTCCGGGTTTTCTGTACGGATTGAATCCCGGATAATGTTAAATTCGACAAGATTGTATTGTTTTCTTCTCTCTTTCTTTAACAGAAAATTTCCGAATTAATCTGGAAACACCAGTATTAAGGTGTTTCCAGATTGCTGAGGTGACCGAGCTGCTACCTCAGCACCTTTCGGTGGGTCACGGTTAGTGTTGATTGTTTACTGCATTCTCGACCTACTATTGACTGTGTGTGTGTTTATCGAGATACTACCAACTGCGAAATACAGTGCTTCTTGTACAGCGAACGCTATCAAAGATACTTATCAGAGAGCTGGTTGAACTTTCTTTGTATTCACAATATTTAGAACTAGATCTTAAATCATTTCTTTTACCATCGTTTACTTTCCTTTTAACAGCGCAAATTTGTTGTTCTGTCTGCAATGCTTTCGACTGACTTCTACTGATTTCTGTTGCTCTGCAAAAATGTATTGTTTTTTCTAGATCAAGGTTTGATTGTGGCAGTAATCTTTCTTGTCTGGTTTAACCTTTGATTCCAATTACTATTCAGTCTCGAACCATTTCGTCAGGCTGCACATGCTCAGTAGTCTTCAGAGCCTCTACGTACTTCTGTCAAAAACATATCACATGATTTACTTTCTTTTTGTACAATACTGTTGAACATGAATCTTTCAAAAATAATACTTTTCTTTGATGCACAGTAACTTTCGAATTTTGTTTTAAATTATAAACTAATGTATATTTATAACAAAGTAGTCCTCTCTAAAAGGACACTTCTTAATGTAGACTTGCTAAGCCCACCACCTATTTTTATTAATCAAACTTAATAACAAAAATAAACAGCAACCAAAAACCATTTTAATTAACATTCTTTATTAACGTACAACGAGTGTTATTTACATAAAGCGCAGCATATTAGTTACGTACAGCTAAAACTCAAAATAAAGAGAAAAGAATAGGCTATTCTGTCTTGTTATGAAGCAGTAAAGAAAAAAAAATCACAAAAGGAAAAGTGCAAACTATGTACAAGTGTAACCAGCACCCACACAATAATTAAGTCTTACTTTCTCGTTTTTTTCTTATTCTTCGAAAACAATCACCTTAAAAACGGTTGTCTTTTATTTGGATTTAATAAAATTAACAATAAATGTCACAATTTATAAAAAAAAACAATTTATTTTTTACCCGTTTATCGTGTGCATGGCATACATAAATATAAGACAGTATAGCCCTGTAACAGAAAGAAAATTAAAAAATTTTAATTTAGCTTAATGTTGGATAACGCGTTCTTAAGGAGGTTCGTACCGAAATTCGTCAGGGTCCCTTTCAACGTGTCTATTAAAGGATTCGAACCGCTCTTTGCAGGTTTTTGCTGACCTTGACCGTAAGGGTTTTGACCATATCCACCCTGACCGTATCCAGGTTGTTGGTAGCCTCCTTGGTAACCAGGTTGTTGATAACCACCTTGGTAACCTGGTTGTTGATAACCTCCTTGGTAACCGGGTTGTTGGTAACCACCTTGGTATCCAGGTTGTCGATAACCACCTGTGGAAATGGACAGGAATACAAAAAAAAATTAAAAACATTAAAAATCTATACCTTGGTTATAGCCTGGTTGTTGATAACCAGGCTGTTGATATCCTCCTTGTTGGCTTGGATACCCAGATCCTGGACTACCACCAGAGTAACCTCCAGGGTAACCAGATCCTACGGATCCACCGGAATAGCCCCCACCACCACCACCTTGGTGTCTTACCACTGGCCTTCTTGTGGTGGTATGACTTGGTATGACAGGATAAGCTGGTTGCGGTGCAGATGGTGCGTCTCCATTTGAATTGGTATCATACGTTTGCAAAGTTTGATGGACCTTGGGATTATCCGCTGCAGAAATGACAAAACGAATAACAAGATGTTGGAATTCGAAAAGAAAAAAGTTGGTAAGTGTTTACTAACGCGTATGGGCATTGGCATCTTCAACACACTTCGGGGTGTCTCCATCGAGGATGCACCTTTTGGTAGGTGGGCAAATGTATGTCGCGCAGGATGGAGCTGAGTTTCCAACCTTTCTGCAAGTGGGATACCTGCAATTAATAAAAAATTAAAGGCATGCGATAAGGGAGGTTTTTTATCATTCCTTACATGCCGCATTCATCTTGCCTGGTGTAGTAAGAACAGGGAGTTTCTGCCATGACGCATTCCTCATTCGTGCCACAACCAATGTCTTTACATGATCTGCCATATTCTGCGAAATTAATGGATGGGGTATATTTAAACTATATTTAAACTGTAACCTTTTGTGAAGACCTTACTTGAATAAGAATGCGCCTGATGAAGGAGGAGCATAACCAAGATGCTTATGATTTGCTTCATTGTTCAATTGGAAAATCTGCAAAGCAAACAATAACGAATTATTAAAGACTTGTGTAATTATTAAAGTTTAATTCGGTCTTATCCAAATTTATCTGTAACTGGAGCTTCTTGTAAGAGAGGCTTTGGTAAACTAAAACTTATCAAAACTTGTTTATTATGGTCACTTCTTTATCACTTATTTTTTATTTTATCAATTGAAATCTCTTACTGATAAGCAACATTCCAATCTTAGTAAATAATACGACTTTTCGTAAAAGATAAAGTAAGAAGATCTGCTTGCCCACTTAACAAGATATATGTATCATAATAAGGACATATCAATTTGGTGTTATCTTATACTTTATGTATTTCTTTATGGAGTATACGTCAGGAATAAAAGTATTACTTCAAATTTACGATATGATGAATATTCTCCAAGTTTTAGTTTATTTTAGTATAGAATATGTTCACGTGAGAAAGGCTGATCTAAGCCTTTGACGGAGGATGAACTTTTACCAGCCTTCATAAGGTTTTGAAAAGATCCCACTTACACAGGCTCCTCCATAAAAAAAAATTCTACAACAGCAACAGCCAACCGTATATCCAAGCCTTTGACGGAGGAAGGAACTTTTAGAAAGAAATTAACCGAAAAATTTAAAATAACCGAAAATTTTGGCCTAAGTAAAACTGAGTCCCGAATACTTACCCATAAGAGGAAAGTGGATGCAGAAAGTTCAAACAGAAGTCGTAGCAGAAAAAGTAGGGCTGAATATTGACAATGAAGGTCATTGGAGGATAGAAATAGATAACATAATATAGAAAAACAGGAATTCAAGTTCGATACAGAGGAAGTCTAGCTTTTAGAGGAAATTTACAATTAATAAATGATATATTGAATCTTGATACGACACATGACTTTTTTACATCAGAACTAATTACACTAATAGTCAATGACACCAATTTCTTCAGACACTGAAAAGGATCTCAATGAGCTAGCTAATATGACTACTCTAGACGTATAAAAATTCTTGGGTATTTGTCTATACGAGTTGGCTATCGTAAGGCTTCGAAAAGATCCAACTTACACAGGCTCCTCTATAAAGAAAATTCTACAACAGCAACAGCCAACCATCACTTACGTGTCAGATGTGGTAAAGAGGACTTACAAGGAAACAAATCTGCTTATGCACACGAAAAATAGGATCTAGTAGTTACCAACTTAAGACAGCACTGAAGGATGACAATCACCCAAAAGAAACAAAGTCAAGCAACAACCAAAAGTAAATCAAATAGAAGGTAAGAAAATTCTCTCAAAACGAAACAAATTAGTATTTATTGTGCCTGTCCTTGAGAAAATATAAAAATAAATAAACCAACTCCACGAAATTAGCAATTTTAGACATAAAATTATTCTAATAGCCTTTACAATTAATTCTGTACGAAGTAGGGACTTGATGGCTTTTTAGCGTCCTAATTAATTTACTCGAGGACAATTAAAGGACTGCCCGACGTGTCCTGGACGTGGGCTGGATCGTCCTTTAATTGTATTAACCCTATATGTGGGGGAGTCAGGGGGAAATAGGCAAATATAACCAGATGAAAATTCCTGGCATAGTTTACGCGTAACAATGCCCTGCACAGCCACCGCTCTTCGGCCCTAATGACTCAAGGGTGGTACCCGACAAAAGGGTTGTTATTTAACCACTCGGCGTACTCGTTTGTTCCGTTGGGCTTCATGCACCGCAGGTCCTTTGTCCGGATCCACGCCGCTTGTTTACCACGGTCTTCACGAGAACTTGTACGGGGCTCGCGGCGACTAACCAGCTACCGAATAATTTAATTTCACCTTTATTTCACAGCCAGAGGAAAACGTGAACAATCGCGGTTTATGACGAAAACAATCAAACGTTAAAGAAAGGATTTCAGGAGCATCCGTGAACATAGTGGGATAAATTTTGCAATTGTCGTCTGTCGTGGTTAATATACCGAAATGAATTAACAGTTTACTTAGATATTATTAATTAGTTTGGGTAAGTAGCTTAAGGCGCGCGCTCTGCGTTTTGTCGCCTGGCACGAGTCAGGTCGAGACCACGTACGGGGTCAACTTTTTTTTACTTTTTCTCCAATTTTCTTTTACTATCAAATACTAATATCTATATATATATATATACATGTTAGTATATGCATGCGGCGTATTGTATATATA
>JAWQRM010000457.1:0-22520 GCA_033557675.1 Coptodactyla brooksi | reverse complement strand
CTGCTCTCGTAGCACTCTCCATAGTGTTACATTGGATGCTTGTAATTCTGTATTAAAACAAGAAACAGTTCAGCCCAGTTAGATGTTATCTAACTTATTAATATATATATATATATATATATATATATATATATGCTAGTATATTGTTTAGTGTAACTCTTTATAGCATTCAAAGACGATTCATCATTTTTAATACTTCTAGGGTTTCATACAATTAGCCAAGCCACAGATATGCTCTGCTAAGCATAAATTTTATTTAATCGGCATTTAAATTAGCTAAACAGAATGAACTTTATAGTTCTGCTCGATTTACAATTTTACAATTTCATTTCGCGTCGCGTTCTTGAAGTTTTGTTGATTTTTATGGTCAGCTGTAGTCAATCTTTTTGTGATCTTTTTCCTGCTTACGGCCTCTTTCACTACACGCTCTAACGGCCGATTACGGGCCGATGGAAACCTTAGCGAACCTTATCGGCGTTAATTTCCTTTGAAGTTATTGGAGCGTTGTCCTTTTTTCTACCTCGTCTTCTTCGATTTCGAGCTCAGTGCCGCTTTCGGAAAACGATTTTTTACGCCGACCTGCTGGACGACTGCACATAGTCTGGTCCCGCTTTATAATTGGTAGCCGTTCACGGGAAAGCCTCGATCGGATCGATCGATAAACTGAACACGCAAGAATTTGGACTTTTAATTGGCCTTTTTTGTGTGCTTAATTAAGTGACTTGTGGAATCCACTGAAAACAGTTACCCGTCGTGCTATATAAAGCACTAAGGTCTTATAGCCCTTTTGGCTTCTTTATTCCTTTTTTAGTGATAACTTTGACAAAATGTAAAGATACTTTAGAAATCGGTGGATACCTTCGTGTATAATAATTTAGTACTAAGTACAATAATCTGCAATTTGTAATGGTAGCTACTCTGATCACAAATGTCACTTACTTTTATTTTCAATTTAACCTGCATTGCGAAATAAATGTCATATATATAGGTGTCTAACTGATTTTTTATTTTATTATCTACCTTTTCTTAATCAAATAAAAAACATGTCAGTATGTATACCTATGCACAAGAAATAAGTGTTCAATAAATTATGCATAATATATAACAAATCTATGACAGAATTGTTATGTTCAATTTTTTATTACTGTTTGTTTTCACATCGTAGAGTACTTCGTTGTAGAATTTGTTTGGATATTGATATTAGGATGTTCGGAAAGTAATTTCGCCTTTTTTTGGCGAAAATGAAAGGCATTTTTCTTAGAGAGTATAAATAATTATGTAATTACATATTCACCATTTTGGTCCAACATCGTTTGCCATCTTGCTGATCCAAGTCATTTTTGACGGCTTGATTTGAAGTAAAAGTTTTACCGTCCAAACAAATTTGTAGAGACCGAAACAAGTAATAATCGGAAGGTGCCGAATCTGGAGAATACGATAGGTGTAGCACGACATCCCATTCAAGCCGCAAAAGCTTTTGGCAAGTTACCAAACTGGTATGCGGTCTCGTATTATCTTTGTGGAACACTATATCTTTTCTATTGATCAATTCTGGCCTTTTCTGTTTGAGTGAATCATTCAATTTGTCCAATTGATGATAGTACACTTTAGAATTGATTGTGGTATTCTTAAACAAATCTGAAAAGAACTCCCAAAAACTTTGGAAACTTGCCACAAAGTTTGCAATTTTGCAAATCAGTTTTAACACTGGCATTCTGTCAATATATCTTCTCCATACAAATCGACCAATTCTTTTTTCATTTGAACATCATTTTTACCTTTTTTGTAATAAAAACGCAAAATGTGCCAAAAATGCTGTTTTTCTTTCTCTTTGTTTCATAACAAAAAGAACACAACTGCGCAGAACAGAACGAAATATTTTCACACATAAACTTTGCAATGTCAACTGTCAGAATATATAATGCATACACGGTTTAGAATGTTGGCTGATTAAAATACAACTAACGCCTCTGATGCGAAAAAAACGAAATTACTTTGCGAGCAACCCAATAAAACATACACTAAGAAGATGCATTTATTTTAGTTTATTTTACATTTATCTGGATATGGTGTTGGTTATATTATAGTACTGGTTATATTAGTTATTCATTTGTTGATAAAAACTATTTTTTCACTTTTTGCAAATACTTTGCAAAGAATTTTTAAGACTTTGATGTCTTTGAAAAGGGTAAAAGCTGAAGTACTGGCATATTACTACTACTGCTACTCAAAAAGCTTTAGTTGTCAGACAAAAATATTTAGTACTGTGATACTTCATGAAAACTTGACACAACAACCACAAACATATTGAAAATGATGATAGCTATCACGAACGTTTTAGTGAAGTACTAGATGCAGTTGAAGATGATTGACGATCATCGACTCCACGTTGGTGTTCAAACTATCGAACAACTTCTGTTCGAGGACAGACCAGTTTCGAATTACTTAAAAAGTCCAAGATTACGTTTTCAATGTTTGAAATACGAGTACTACAGATCACCAAATTCTTACCGAAGATTTGGGAAAAATAACGTTTGCGCATATTTTGTACCATATCAGTTGGCAGATGAACAGAAATTTGAACAAATTTAGTCAAAAGACATCCTCATCACCGCTGAAAACATTCCTAAATTCCCCCGAAAATCTATAGCAAGCAAAGTTTTGTTAATTTATAATGCACCTGTTCATAGTGCTATTCTGATATATCAACATTTCATTATAATTTCATTATAATATTTATAAAAAAGTCCCACCATGCGACTCTTTTTGTTTTCTAGATTGAAACTGATGCTGGAAGGATGTGTTTTGACGATATTCATACTATTTATACTGTAACGACGCGTCAGTTAAACACAATACCAATCGAAACCATCGAAAAATTAGATGAGAATTATTTTGAATAAATAAAAACAAAACAGTACTCTCCTTTTAATAATAAAAGTCCTGTTGGGAAATTTACGTACTGTGTATTGCGCAAATTATTATTATATATCCTTCATAATAAAAAAGTCTTTTCTATGTGGCACTATCAATTTATACCACTCTGTATGCTGTAGTCTGCTTTGCTCGATAATTTGCAAATGATAAGTTTCATGGACAGTGAATTGGAATGGTGAACTCGGACAGAATGGTCCATGGAGTTCCCGACTTGGATCCCCGAGATTCCGAACAAGCAATTTATTACTTTCTATTGAAACAAGAAAATGAATTGATCTCCCAGTAGGATTCGAACCAGCAACATTTTGTCTTGTAGGTTGAAAGTTGCATGTTCGAATCCTGCTCAGATGATAAGAACATATTTTTATCATTTACAAAATAATGGTCAAAATCCTTAACAAATCTAATTGGTTATTTATTTATGTTATGCAGATATGACTCGTCTTTAATAGACCCGGAGTTATTGCTGCTGACAATTTAAATTGAAACGCTATTTATTTGTTTGGATCATTTATTTTCCACTTAAGATGGAAAATAAATGTCTGCAAGAATCTTTGAATATTTAAAGCACATAAAGTCCCAGAATTCTCTATTCCAACGTCAAAGTCCACAACCCAACATAGCAAGCTAGTCTATACAAGGACGTAATAATACGATTTTAAATTGCCTATGTCCACAATACATCGCAGTTGCTAAATAATTACACAATTCATTGTGAGCGTTTTCTTATGGTAATCCTGTACAAGGTGATTGGCATTGGCTAGGTGAACGCCTAAGTGCATGACTTGCATATTCTGTCTGATAGTTTCCACTATACTAACTACACTATCAACTAAGGTGTTAGCAAACACAATCATGTCGATATTGGACCATGGTATTTAACGATAGCTTATTTGAAATGATTCTAATTAAATTACCCGCATAATTTGCTATTTTGCTTAATGACATGTTGTTTATAAACGAAACAAAAGGTTCAAAAACACTTCAATTCGTGAAATAACATCGAATACAATTCAAAGTGGTATCTTTAATGAGAGAAACTGCCTTGAATTGGATTTGATTTATATCGGTCCTCCAATAGCAGTGTATGACTTGGTATTCTGAATGCCTATTGAAAGGTAAGCGCATTTTTCTTTCTTTTCCAATCATTTTAGAATACACATGTAGCGGAAGAGCCAACCACAACCTGCGGTGAAAGGCTACCTCGGAAACCAAACTGATATTTGCTTAGCACCTTTTTTCTGTTGATAAACTTGACCAGTCTCAAATAGGAGGATCTCTCGAGTCCCTTTACAAATACCGAGAGCAAGCAAACACCTCTATAATTCTCTACATTCGAAGGGTCGTTCTTTTTGTAAAAAGGGGACAGCCGCCACATGCTTTACGCTCTTCCTTACTCCCTGAAAATACAGAATTTACAGATATTGATTAAATGATGAGAATTGCTTTGCTTTGATACATAATACTTTAATATTATGGTATGATTTGCAACTTTCTCAATACACTGTGATTTTTGTTCACAACATTACGTGGTTGTAGCAGTTCTTTATAACGTGTCTGTTTATTTCTATTTATTTGTTTATATATTATATTTCATTTTGAAATGTTTTCTATACGAGAACTTTTTTATTTGAAAAAACGGAGATCTGTGGTCTGGTATGACCTTCTTCAGCAGAATAAAAAAGGTCATTTTCCTGAAGAAGATTTATTAGATAAAACCAAACATACGTCAAGTATAAAAATAGTGTTGTTGTGGTTAAGGTGTTCGTTACTTTTAGTATACGAGAACTGTTTGCATTTGTAGCACTTTATATTGGAATGCTGCATCTAAGATTTCTTGATAACCTTTTTATTGAAGACTTGCATTCTATATGCAGTTTCATTAGTCCGAGCGCTACATTTCTTAGGAACAACCTGCGTGCTTTATGTTTAGTGCTGACATTACTGTCGTTGTGAAGAATATACGAAGTAATTCCTGCGATGTTCAACATCGAGAATACTAATGCAAATGACCAATCGTCTATTAAGTTATACCAGAATGGAACAAAGTTTATAACAATCCTGATATTGTATATATTTACAACCCATTATGCACAATAATCGGTGATACTGCCGTAAGTAGTATTTGACAAGATGTGGGAATGAGTAAAATAAGAATGGTGGTCATTTTTAATTCTTTCCGAATTAGTAATCGATCAAGAACTGCTGAAGTAGGTCTAATTTCGATGAAATAGGGCAAGGAACCAAAATTCACGAAAGATATGTCGATATAAAGCTGACATTAAAAACAAATTTAAGATCAACATTGGTGATGATATACATTTAAGATACGAATACAACAGAAATATATACGATATATTTTTTAGATTAATAGTCTTCAACGTGTTACAACTGTAACAAGTTAACAGCGGGTTGCTTCGAAATATAAAATTTCAAAGGATTTTCATACCATATTGAAAGGAGCCTTTAATATTAAACGTTAAGTAATAATTTAGTACCAATGTATATATAGATACTTCTTGATCTGATTAAAAAGAGGTACAGGTAACCCTCCTACAACACGGTAGATAGGTTCCTAAAAATAATACATAATAATAGTAATACAATAGAATAACTTAAAACTTAATAAATTTGTAAATTTTCTTTCTCATCGGAGTCAGATATTCACACACGTAATTTTTTTTCACAGGAATTGTATCATCTTCGGTCTGATTATTGACGTCTTCTGATCTCTTTAAGAAGTCGATAATTTTTTTGTTTACTGTATCTGACAAAGTTATTGTAAATTCCTTTATACGGTGACAAGCAATTTTGAAGCCGCCAATATTCTAAATTTTGAGCAATGGTTTTTTACCTTCGAGTAAATTTTTCAATGTTAATTTATTACTTTTTCAATGTTCGTCACTAATGTTCTCTTCAGAATTGACTTAATTTACATGCCATTTAAATTGATGCCATTTCCAACAAATTCGCTTCAATAATTTCTTCTTCTACCAATAATTCTTGAATTTTTAACTCTTCTTAGTAGTCATATCACAAAACCTGTTACCTCCAATCGATTTGGCAAGTTCTAATATGTTCAACTGACGATGACTAAATTTTTTCCAACATCCATTTAAAGTTGATGTTATTATTGCTTTCAATGATAAGGATAGGATTTCGATACCGTGCCTAATTGTAAATTGCTTCCACTACGTCAGTTGATTTTGATTCAGTTATACATATCTAGAATCCATTGTAATGATCTTCTGATGTAATAAGTTTTAAGGTATAAATAATACCTTGATCTAATGATTTGAGCAATGAAGTAGTGTTTAGTGTTAGAAACATTATTTGAGCAGTTGGATTATTAAATCTTCTGGGTATCCTGGAGCATTATTTAGTAATAACACCACTTTGAAATTCAAATTTTTCTTTTTTAAATAAAATTCAACATCTGGCACAAGGAAATTTAAGAACCAATCTCTAAATAAATCTCAAGTTTCCCAAGCTTTTGAATTTGCTCTTCAGTACAGAGGTAACGTGGTTTTTACTGTTTTAAGTGCACGAGGATTCAAGGGTTTCGTCATAAAACTGCTGCATTACTGCACAAAAGTAGCATTACTCGATCTATTGATGCCTTAAATCCAGGTGCATTTTGTTTCTTTTTTCGAGTAAAGGTTCTATTAGTCATTTTCCCACCAGTGCGTAGTTTCATCTGCATTAAAAGCTTGATGTGATGCGTATCATTTCTTTTCTATAATTTTTTCAAATTTTTCTAGATATGTCCTAGCAGCTTCATAATCAGCCGATGTAAATTTGCCTTGAATTTTTGTGCTATGAATTCCGAACCGCTTATTGAATTTTTCAAGCCAATCCTTACTGGCCATAAAATTAGGGCTAACAGGTAATCCTCCATTTTATTTCAGGTGTTTGTAAAGTTTAAGAGCTGCTTACCGAATGACATTGCCATCTAATGGAATCCTATCATCAATCCAAATGCTTAGAGCCTTTTCCATTTTCTCAATTATAAGACACTCGGAGACGAGGTGCATATTTTGCAGAAGTCTTCCAATTTTCCCTTCACTTTGTTTATTAATTATTGCTAATTTAACTTAAGGCAATTCAGCATTTGAATTTTCATATCTAGAGAAATAAATTTTCTCCTCAACGGTTCTTTATTTTTATCACACATAATTTGAGACTGAAGTTAAATTTGTTAAAAATTAGTCTTAAAAATAAAAATGAATTTTGTTTAGTAAACGAAGTACTAATTTCCCTCCAAAAATAAACATAATGTTATTTTTTAAAATAACATGAAGTTTATATATAACATTATATAATATTATATTGGGACTTCGTATTCTAAACTTTAACATTAAAATATATTCTTTAATACATACCCAAATAATCCCGCGATGCATGTGGAATACTTCAACATAGAATACAATTCAAACACCAAAATACTAAATGATTATATGTAGCAGAGTCTTGAAAAAATAAAATTCGGGTATTATCCCAATTCGTGGTTTTCATAAATTTCCAATCGTGTTCGAGCGAAACCGTGTTGTAAGTGACCGCGTTGTAGTAGGGTTTTTGCAAATTTGAAATCGTGTTAGAGTGAAACCGTGTTATAGGAGGGTTACCTGTACATTCTAACCTTAATCTCTTCTTTGTTGTACCACCTAATCCTTATATTTACTACTCCCAACAATCGATTAATTAGAACAATAAACTAATTGAAACAACCGCTTAATCGAAACAATCGTTTAATCAAAACAATCGGTTAATCAAAATTAGGCAAATAATCTATTCATACAGTAATCGATTTTTAATTGCCCTAGTCGTTTACCCGTATTGTATTTTTAGCACTTTATATAGCAATCTTACAAATTAAAACATTTATACTATATTTCCTGATGTAGTTCTAATAGTTCTCTGAACACCACTAATCTAATTTACAAAGCATTTGTATAATATCACAATGTGTAAAAACTGTCCTATTACTATGAATTGTAATTTCACAAAATTAGAAATCTACTAGTTTGCAAACTTACCGAAAGATGTAGCACTTGATTTCCGGGATGTTTTTTGTTCTCATATTCCAATGCATTTTATTTCAGTTTTAACACCCTGTCTCATTCTTCCTGTTCCTCCACTCTCTGTATATCTGCGGCATAAAGGAAAATTTCGTTAGAATTGTGCAATTCTCTTCGTTCAGAATTCCAATGCAATTCTGTCTCCCACCTTGGCCACATTGCACTTCAATCTGCAACAAACTATTGTGCACATTTTTGATTTAGTAACTTCGGAGCTTCCGTTATTAAAATAAATGATACTTTGCTTAGAGGTGCATTAAAAAGGTTGGAATAATGGTGGACAGACTAAGGTGAAGTTACTTCATAAGTGGAAATATAATAGAAATAAATAAAAATAGACATTACAAATTCTTAACTTCTACTCATTAATTATGCTTGGGATCACATGCCAACCTACCCACAGTTTTTGATAAAAAAACGTTTTCAGTACCTAGTACGTCTACGTATTGCGTTGCCTTTTGTTCAGTGAACCCATGTAATTCACAAGCAGGTGAACACGTAAGGGTGCCAATGCCCACTCACCCTTGTACACTAGTCACCCTCGTCACCTTAACAAAAAAAGAAATCTTTCGGTCTTGATTCGTGACTCAGCAAGAAACCTCTTGTGCACCAAGTTGGACAGACCTCTCTCTCGTTTAGGGGGGCGGGTGGGTTCCTTTGGGCCATTGTTACTCGCATCCAATTACGGACTTAACATACAGTGTGTCCCAAAAATGCCGGATAGGTAAAATATTTTCACAATGAAACATTTTATAACATTATATAATCAGAGGGTCTATTTTTATTGCACTTCCAAACAGCTGGTGTTGAGAACTTTCTAAAATATTCGTATGATCACGTGGGAAAATAAATAACTTAGCTGGTATCAATAGTTATCAATTAAAATAATATATCATAAACCCTAAAATATCATAGACCCTAAATCATTTTTTTTCATGATTGATCTTATCCTAGTGCAATTCTACATTACTGAAAAGCTATATAATATCTGTTAAGCGATCGACTATGTTGCTCTAAAATACTCTGTATTTATGTAAATGCTCACTTTCCTGCATGCAGCTTGTAGGTTCTTATCTGCTCAGTAGAATATCTAATTAAATTGCCATATCGGGTAGCACGGAGCCATAATTTTCATGAAGTCTCTAAGGTCGGCATTATTATTAATATTATTAAAATAATTATATTTGAAACTATTATTATAACTAAATTGTTAATATCCGTGGGTAGTATTGGATATGAAAATTAGGTCTTATTGTGCTTGGCTATGAGACCGTGTTATTTTTGACAAATAAATCATATTATGATTGCTATTATTATCATTAAATATCACTGACGATGTGAAGATATTTTTAATCAATTGTGACGTACATGTATATCATATAAAACATATGCATTATGATATAGTATTAACCAGCGCTGCAATAGTGACAGAGTTAATGTAAATAACTAGACGGTGTATATTTTAGTAAGCATTGTTGATTGTTTTGAAGCACTATTAATAATTAGTATTCAACAAATAAGATCCACAATTCTTCTAAGTCGTATGTACAAGCGTGACTGTTTATGAGACATGAAAGAAATTCAATATTGATCAAAATGATTGAGCAATTAACTTCTGGAACAGTATAAAATGCATTAGTTTTTGTATGTAATGCATTGTGAGACTATAAGACCCTTGGCTTGGTATACTTCTTTTTTACCTCTTTTTATGTGTTGTCGATTCCTACAAGTTTTTAATACTTCATCTCAGATTCTCTGCTAATTTTATATGTTTAAATTAATTCACAAATATAACATTTTCGGTGCTAGAATGAATTAACTTCCTAGTGTACCGAAGCCATTTAGAGTACATTATGACGAATGCGATACGTGCGTCCTGATTTTTTGCCTTATCACTGTCTTTTCTGTTTTATCACTGCCCATAATATCTCGAAAACGGATCAGACATGGCAGTCCGTAATCAATTAGTCCATAATCAATTAGTCCATCTCGTAATCAATTGTTATCAGAGAAATACTTTTATGCTGCTGACAGAACGTTCTTATTTTGTTTTTTTTAATGAACTTGTTGTTGAATAGACTGGTTCCTTAAACAAGTCTTAAAATATGAGTTTGCATTATCTGAATTTATTGGCGAATTAGACATTTCTTTAAAGAAGTTAAGTTTAACTTGTTGGGAGAAAATTATTCACTGCTGTAAAACTGCTTTAGCTGGTATTCATAAAGCCGTAATAAAAGAAAAGCCATAATTAAAATTAATCTTAAAACTGATAAAATGGAGGAGCAGAAAGAAGCACTGTATTAACAAAAACAACATACTACAATATTTGAATTAATCTATATATTTGTATTCCTGCATAAATTGTCTAGAGAAATAAGTTATGAATAAAAAAAACGGAAGAATGAATAAACTAAATTACCTTAGTAAAGAATTATTTTTGGCAACTATTGTTACCAAATGTAGGCTGAAATGTAGGATGCAAAGTCTTTGATAATTAAAATAGAAATCTTGTTACAGCTGGAAAATAATTGCAAGAGAAACTAATTACCCACATTGAGATGGATAGTCTCAGAATATCCTATTGCATAAGCACGTTCTAGGAACTAGTCATTTTATATAATAACGGACGCTCTCAAGTGTAACATCTAAAATCTAATACTCGAACAGCTGGCATCCTTACTTTTAAGCGGGTACCCGAACCCTAAACATACAAAAACACCCCAGTTATTGGCAGTTATGTCAGGGGTCGAAATTTTTAATTCCTACTATCTCGCTACACACCTGTTCTTTCCCACAGCTAAGGACTGAATGCCGTACAATTAACCTGCGTCTGTTATGTCCCGCGGACGTGTTTAATTATTTGTAATTGCTCGTGTGCACCGTTAGGGTGAATGAGTCAAGCAAGCGCTAGGCTTAGTTCACACTAGATACACCTGGGTAGAGTTAAATTGTGTGCAATGACTACGCAGAAAAACAACTAGACATTATTATGCGAAAATCAGTATACTGTGTTCGTTGTGACTTGGACATTTCGATAAATGTGCCTTACTTATTGTTCATCTTCAATAAATACTTTCCATTAGTCACAATGACTTTTCCAGTCGTTATTGACATGTTACCTGCTTATTTATGGTCACTTGTATCTAGGGCCTTGTACATAATACCTTCTGTAATATGCATATTCAGTCAGAAACTGAATAACAGAACTTATCAGTGAGAGATACAATTAAATATAACACAATTATAAAAGAAAGAGCAATAAATGTTTTCATATTATAGCCTCAAGCTAATTTGCATCGATTATTATATCTTAGCAGTAACTTCAAAGCTAGTAAAGAATGTATACATCAGTCAAAGAAAGCGAAATTTTATCTTTTCAACACTCTGCTAGTATATTCGGATTTACTTTAGTGTTTGTAAATATTAATATATAATATTTGCGATTTTCAATTTTTTTTGTCAATTGTTTTTTGAGTAATGACGTCAACAATATTCTTTTAATGGCAACCTATAAATTTTATTCTTTATGTCGGTGAAGTTTTTTAGTCTCTTTTCAACATATGATTTTTAATAGGTTACATTTGAAAAAGATTGAAAAAAAGGTTCTAAAGTTTAAATCAATCAAATTACACTGTATAATAAATAAATGAGAAAAATGAAGTTGAATAATTATTCACAAACATTATGTATATTTATAAAGTGTTTTTTTTTGAAAAGACCAAAATAGATAAATCGCAATAACAAAAGTATTATTTCGTTTTGAAAGCGATACTCTTATTTCCTTTTATTTATGCCATTAAATCTCCAAAGCCTTCCTTGAAACTATACAATAACATGAAACCTTCAACGTCAAAATAGGCTTGGAAAATTTAGCGTAGAGTAAGTATTTGTGCGTTGACATTTCAAAACAAGTATTTGAGCCAGTTTTCTGTATTCGTGTTCCATAAATAATCGTTCCTTATGTTTAACGTCACAGTATCGTGGAAAAGACCGTCTGGTTGTCGCCTATTAACCTTGCTACTAAAAGTAACATTTATGCTCACCTAATGAAGACCGTGACGACGAGCAGCGACATGTGAGAAAGCTAGATACTAGTTGGACATTTTCCGGGTAGGGAAATCATAAAATTCAGTTTTAATTGTCGCGATCTCGTTTGTTTTTTTTATACTGTTCAAGTGCTGACCACACTGAAGGTAAAATCAAACAATCGTTACCGCAACATAAGCACTTTACTCAACATGCTAACTAATTGTTTTCTTATAATTGTTTATGGACTTTTTTATTGAAAATGCTGGAATCAAGTTGAAATGTTAATAAAATTGTTATTTCTGCGTGTTATATCGTGTGTATTTTATTTTGTTCCGCCAATTCAAAAGTAATTTAAATCACTTCAGCACAAAGGTTCGACTCGCATTATTGATTCATAACTTTCAGTATTAATAAATGGCGTGTCGTAATTATATTGAAACAGTTGGTCCTAGAATTTATGAAGTCATTATATAATTATGACAAAGAACTTGATAACACTAAGTTATTAAACACACCCACTTGCAGTTCTGAGGACAACTGGACAAGTGTGGAATTAATTCACTGTCATATTGCTCTCTTACATCATATTTCTTTTGTTTGTACAGAACAATATCGTTGTTTTCATGCATGATTGAAACAAAACCTAATAAATCAACCACGTGCTTCTAGTAAAAGTTTCTCTTTCGAAAGGATTTGGAGCCTTTGGCTTAGTAACATATTGGCTCAGTAACAATGTTCCCACTACACCAAAACCGAAAAAGAATTGCTCTATATACGTTTCGCTAATCATTTTAGCATCACCAGGAACGATAAAAGGCAGTTCAGTCCTTCCTCCATATACTCACATGATCATCATGGTTATACAAATATAACTTTATGTACCGTAGAAACGCGAAGAAGATGCGAAAAAGGTAAATGACATTTTCAGAATCTTTTTGTGTACATGCCGTTTTGTTTACAGTAATTATTTACTTCTTAACTTCTCTTTTGCTGTCATCGTCGTCCGCTATATCACTCCTAAATATCTGAATGTCTCTACTTTTTCAAAGGCATATACTCCAATCATAATTCTGTTATATTCGAATCTTTTGCCTAATAGTTAACTTTGTTTTCTCCCCGTTTATTATTCGTTAATTCATCCAAGATTTTTCACTGTGTATCCCTTTGTTTAGATGATCGTTAGTGAACCACCAGTTCTAACAACATATTCTACTGACAGGTTCATTAATGTTGCTGATAATTAATCCCCCGGTCTGGTGCATTTATTCACTTCAAATTCTTCGGTCTCCTCTTTCTATGTACGTTAAATTGCCATATTTTTTCGGTATAGTTACACTAGTCCCTTACGTATGTTGGTATTAATAGCGATATTCAATGGTTACCTTATTGTTAGCTTTCGAAAAGATTACGCGTCTTTTGGTGTGCTTGGCTATTCTTTACTTTCGAAAAAATGGAACAAATAGTTGCATTTTTCATAAATTTTTTTAAATTTTCAGCACCATATTGCAAATGTTGCAACAATCGATGATCGAAGAAGGCTTTGCTTCGCATGAGCCAATTGCTTCGGTTCATGCTAAACAATTTTTTCGAAGGTTTTCGACGTGAGGCAGCAAAATTTATTCCGAAATTTTTGAATTGCTTTCAAAAGCAATCCCGAATGAATATTGCTCAGGGGTAGCTGAATCATGTCTACGACGACTCAGAACTATTTAAACTGGTGATAACTGGTGATAAAACATGACATAGACATGACATCAAAACTAAGGCCCAATCGTCTTAATGTAAGATTCTTGAAGAGCCAAGCCCGAAAAAATTCATCAAGTTCGACTGACTGTGAAGGTTCCACTCTCTATTTTCTTAGATATAAGCGGCAAACTGTACCATGAGTTCTTACCACCAGGTCGTACAGTCCCCAAGTGGAACGGACCTATAGTGGAGGCCCCAAATGGTAAAAATTTTGGGGCCCTCAAACATAAGTTAGATATAGAAGTTGCAAGAAAAATCTCTTCTCAAGAAAAAAAATTTATTAACAAAAAAGGAAAGGAATGAATAATTTCATACCATTACACATTAACAAATTTATTTAAAAATATTTTTATATGCTTGCTATATTTCTTGCAAAATCATTAATTATTTTGGCAGTGTCAAGCCGATTTAAAATTTCCTGCTCTATATACAAAAGACTAAATAGCCAAATTATTTAGTCTTTCTTTTCCCATTGTATTCTTTAAATCATTTTCTACTCTCTTTAAAACAGAAAATGATCTTTCTTCGGACGCATTACATAAGGGAATTGTTAGAAAAATCTTCAATAATATTTGAATATTCGGAAATGTCTTGGACATTCCTTTGGCGGCGCGATAGATGCGATATCTATCGACACCATTATCGCACGAGAAATCTAAGATGTCTGGATTGTCTGGTGTGTTTTTTTATGCTGTCCTCATTTTCTTTTAGAAATATTGAGAAATGATCCAATTCAACTTCCAAAGTACCAAGCATCAATATCATTTTCTTACATATCCTTCAACTTCTTTAACGCTTTCTTTCTTTCTTCTGATGACAATTTCCAATCAAAAAATACACGAAAAGGCACTAGAACAAATTCATACTTCTGAGCTCTTTGAAATAATTGTGCCTTGGTGTTATCACATATGACATAAAATCTTCTAAAGACTTCTTTGTTTTAATAAAAAAGCACGTTTCTCTTTCGTCCTCTGCGAGTTTGTTAATTTTCCATACTAAATGATAACCATGATAAATCAGTTGACTCTTTTTCAACTTCTTCATATCCTTCTCGGAAATTATTGATAAAATTTTCTAATGACTTCAGTAGGATAGATCCTTTGAAAAGGTCGCGCTCTACTGATTCCAGTGATTTATTAGTAACCTTTATTCTTTGCAAAATAGTACTCCAAAGTACAGTCATTGGGACGGTTTCATATTTGTCCATTTTCTTCAGAAGTGAAGTTGCCTCTACTTTCGTAAGGTAGTGACTTGTTTTTCTTCTTCTGCATTACAAATTTCATTTCAGGCCTCTTTTATATGGGCGAATCTAGGTTTTTTTAGCTAATACAGCGTCTGCCCTTCCTGACCATCTTGTGTCAGAAACTCTTTTCACTGAAATGGATTATTTATCTTTACACACATTTAGTTTATTCGTTAAAATTTTCCAGCGATAAGTAGACGCAGAGAAAAATGTGAATAACTGCTACACAAGATAAAATATTCAACTGCAGCGCTACACCTTTTTGCAGCGTAATTTCCAAATAAATTTAAAGAATGGTTAACCCACGGAATAAAAATCATATTTGAACCGTGTTCTTTAATGCGTGCTTGCATACCTGAGTATATTCCTGACATATTTGAAACAATATGAAAATTTCTGTTAAAGTTTCCAAAACTTCTTGTTCCAAGTATGAAGAGTTGTATTTATATATGGGAATGAATTCCACAAATCTTTCCTTTATATTACCATAGGATGAAGCATATCTTATCACAAAAGTAAGTTGGTCGACATGAGAAATATTGGGAGTGAAGTCAACAATTATACTGTAATAAGTCGCAGATTTGATTTCTTCAATTATTTCAACTCTTACTTAATTGCCATTAAGGCCTACAAATTCTATACCAATATGGTGAGATAAATAGTTCACATTTCCTCACCCGTGGGTTGCATATTTTTGTAGATGTAATTTCAAGAACTCATCGTATTCTCCTATTCCAAGCAGATTAAATAATTTCCTTTCCCATTGGAATCTCTGTCTTTATCGTGATCACTGCATCCTAATCCTAAGAAACTCAATAATTTTATTGTTGACACAATTCTTTTCAATATTTCTCTCCAGTAAAGTTCTTCTTTTTCCTTTTCCTGTAATAGTTGAATATCAGTTCTATTGAATTTTGCTTATCTTTTGTACAGAGTATACATGGCTGACATGTTTCTCTTGAAATTTCGTGGTCCGATAAAATAACAATAATCAGACTTTGATTTTGAAAAGAGCAGATTTTGCAAGGGTATCAGTAAACACTTCTGCTTGTTTCTGAAAATATCAGCCAAGTTCTCTTTTCCACAATTCCATTTGATTTCTTTCTGTAAAAATGGTCATAAAAAAGTCCTCTGTAATAAACTTCATCTCTGTCTTTTGTGATTTGAAATTCTCTACATTCAAAAGTTTGTTTGGACAATTTCTATCTCCTACTTCTTCATACTCCCTTTTATCAGTAGCATTTTCAACCTCTTGATGCTCAACTTGTTATTCTTTTTTCTCTTCTTCACTTATAAGCCTGTGTGGTTCAGAAGAAGTTTCGAACGCAGACAATTTATCTGTAGACATTGATGGTAACTCTGAATGTACTGTTAAAAACTTTTTTCACTTTTCTACCCCACTTTGATGTCCCTTCATTTTTTACTGTAAAAAGAAAGGTGTTTTTACAGTAAAAAATGAAGTTGTAAATTTTTCGTAAATAAATTGAATTTTCTTGTAAAAAAATTGAATTCTGCGAAATTCGGGGCCCTATAGTATTCCGAGGCCCCACGCAGCTGCTTAGTCCGCTTACTTATTAAAACGCTTATTTATTACCTAATGAGAATATATCATTTGTCATCACAGAATTCATGATATTACCTTGTACTGGCAGACCATACGGGTACATTATCATGTATGATAAAATATAAAAATTGTTGAAAATTACACAAGTGCGTCGTAAATTATTACCTCCATTCTTTGATATTTAGACACCATAAATTATTGCCTTATTGCAGCTTATCATAGTACCCACGTGGTGAGAAAGTAAACTCTTTGTCCTAATCCTAATGATGAGAAAGTATCACATCTCTTTTCTATTTTATTCTTCGTATGTCGTTATATTATACTATAATATATATACACTCGCCATGTCAGTTTTTCCATTTTTCTTGTTACTTTATGTTCCCATTCCTAAGTTTTCTCGTTATGTTCTCATATTGCTAGAAGCATGCCCATACTAAGACATTTTTGTATGAGTAAAGGATGGTCATTATGCCTACATACGAATAAGTAATTTTATATTGTTTTTTAAACAAGAAAAGTGATCTGCAACTTGGGATTTGAATCCCCGAACCCCCCTGCTTTCACGGCAGTTATTCTGGATATCGGTTATTCAAATTCGTATTTACGGTATACATTTTTATGGGTAACAAAAAATGCATATTTTACAATATTAATTATTTAATTGTTTAAAAATGGTTCCTTTTCTTTTAAAAATATTTATGAATCCATAATTACTGTTTAAATTATTACCATTAATTATTACACAACTTTAAAATGCAAAAATACCCTCCATCCTTAGTCCCCTTTCCCACCAACATTGCGACAGTAATAAAACAAGGCAAGGACTGCACGTTTTAGTGCACGCTGCGATAACTTCGTCGCAACGTGGCCACCATAAGTTTATAGCAGTTAGTTTCGACCGTTGACATTATCACTATAAATTATAATTACAGCTATGGCAGCCAGATCTACTTTAAGATAATCTCCCCCAGAAGTTTGCATATGCCCGGCTGGGCGATTATTTAAACTTTGGGCCAATTGTGCCAAACTAACGATGTGCGTCCCCAGCGTGCTATGAAATTCGTAATTAGTTCCACAAGGAGTTAATACTCGCAACGCGTTCAGCAAGGGTAAAATATTGGTCAATAACAATTAATTTTTATAGGCAGGACGTGTGCATCAAGGGGGCGAACGTATATGCCGCACATTTGCTTATAGATTGCCAAATTATTTCAGAAAATATGGTTTAACTTTTCTCCTCGAAACTCTGTTAAAATCAAAACAACAGAAACAATTATGCATACATTTTGGTGAATATATCTTATGTCTGTTGCTTTACTTTGGTACGCTGGGTATATGTATATCATACACACGTGCGTTGTATATATTATACAAGAATATGCTGTATAGTATATACAGTATGACAATTAAATAACGAGAATTTTAATCTAAATCGTAGAATGTAGTAGCGTCATCTATCGAACATATACATTATTAGAAACATAGAAGTCTATCTCAAGTACATCTCTTTCGAACGCAGCCATTTGAATGACGGTAAAAATTGTGTTGACGTCGTAAAAACATAATGAAACAAAGAGCAAATATTAAGTTTTGTTTTAAACTGGGGAATCACGTGCTAAGACTAACGAATTAGTGAAAAAAGTGTATGGTGATGATTGTATGTCTAAAGCTAGAGTTTATGAGTAGTTCAATCGCTTTAAAAATGGTCGTGAAGATATAAATGATGATGAAAGACCCTGGTCGTCCAGAAAGTAAAAATCGTGCTGAATTGGTAGAAAAATTGTGTAAAATAATTGCTGTCGACGGAAATTTTACTGTGAGAATGTTGGCTGAAGAATTAAAAACAAATAGGGAAACTGTTCGTCAAATTTTGACTGAAAATTTGAGAAAAGAAGTTTGTGTACGGTTTGTTCCACATTCTTTAAAACACGACCAAAAAATCATTCGTGTAGAGCATTGTAAAGACCTCATTAAAACTGCTGAAAATGATCCAGATTTTCTCGATTCGATCATAATTGGTGATAGAGCATGGTGCTTTAAATGTTATCCAGAAATTAAGCGCCAATCTGCAGAATGGAAGTTGAAAGGCGAGCCAAAATGAAAACAAAATTTCATTTTCAGAAGTCAAGAATCAGGACAATGTTGATAATTTTGTATGATTCACAAGGGATTGTACACAAGGAATTTGTTCCACAAGGTAGAACTGTCAATGGAGAATTTAGCAGTTTTACATCGTTTGTGGTCAAGAATTGTACGTGTTAGGAATAAATGTCCAGCAGGAAAACAGCTGTTTTTATTGCATGATAATGCACCACCACATAAGTCGTTAAAATTTCATGAAGTTTTGACTACCAAAATATTTGTGTCATTGATTCACCCGATATATCACCATATGACTATTTTCTTTTGTCTAAACTGAAAATTGCGAAGAAGGGATCGTTTTATGATGATATTCCATAAACAAAATTTAAGGATTACATGCTAAAATCTATGCATATATTGGTTCATCGTGCTAGAAAGTTTATTGAGTTAAATGCAACCTATTTTGAATAGAAAATAACTTTTAAACATAATTCAATGTGTATTTTTTGTATATCTAAAAATTAACTTTATTTAATTGTCATAGTGTGTACAGCGTGGTGTACTCCACCGTACAATAATGTATCGTAGTGTGGATAAGTGTTGTAAAAGTTGCTGTTTTATGGCTTACTAAATATTTAGAAAGAAAATATTTAGTAAGCCATAAAAAAATTATAAAACGTAGAGTTTTATAATTTCTTATAAGCCACCAAGCTTACTTGTTTTACAAAAGGAAATGTAAAGAGAATGGTTAATAATTATGTTTTTAATAATTTTCACGTTAACTTGTTTTTGGTTAATGAGCAACTAATTTTAAAAAGTATTAAGTTTTAAAAGATTAAAAGGTTTATAACTGTAGAAATTAACGTACGGGGATTAAGTCACTAATTAAACTAAATAATTACCAACACGAGGACAGGAGAATTTAGCGCAAATGAAGGATTAAGGCAGGGTGGAGTGGTGAGGCGAATATTGTTCGTCATGATCATAAATGAGAAAAAAAGTGAAGAAACTTTAGATAGGTTATCGGAAGTTATAGCCAGTAAATTTGACAGAGTGCGCTTTTACGAACGACGTAATGACCTGTGCAGCAACAGAAAAGCTGGAAGGTAACCTACAAGTAGAAATACGGAATGAACTACTAAAAATAAGGAATATGAATACTAACCCAAACAAATGACAGAAGGGAAAACAATTTCAGAACGGGTCATATCTACCAGAGGAAAACAAAGAGTAAGGAATGATAAGATTAAAGCGGAGTTTGGTATTAAACCGCTTATATGGAAAATAGAAAAGCAACAGCCCATGTGGTATGGGTAGGTGGTAATAATGAGAGAAAAAGATACTATCGAAATCTGTATGGAAAGTTAAAATCACGGGAAGTAGAGATAGAGGAAAACCAAAGAACACATGGAATCGTGAAGCAGCAAAGATACTGAGGAAGCATTTGGAAACAAAACGCAGTTTTGTACATTATCATATCGTTACCGATCAATATTATCATATAAATATAAATACAGAAATACAAACCAACCTGACAGAAATATGAACTGACTAATGTTAATCAAAGCGTAGTGTTGGTTGGATAGCATGTAACTACATCCTCTTTTCTTCTCATATGATTTCTGAAAATATGTATTACTTTAATAGGCAACAAAATAATAAAAAAGTGTAAGCATTGAAAATATTGAAAAATCATAATAAAGAGTGTATAATGAAGTTCTAGTAGGAACATACCCTTCTAGATCTCCTACTACTAAACAAACTATTTGTGTGAGGTGAGAAACTTTCTATATGCAAATTAACGCGCGATTACGAATGTCTTTATTTGTTTCCTCCTCATTATCAAACTATGTGTTAACTCGATAAAAGTTCCGAATAATTTTTAATACAAGGAAGCTTGTCTAATTTTAAGTAGGCAAACAGAAGAAACATTACATCAAGCACATATTTCATCATAGTGAATGGCCAAATATACAATTATTCAAAAGCTATTTATTTATTATACGAAAAAAAGTCTGTGGTCTCGTAGTTACGGGAGTTAACAAACACTTTAGCCACATCAATCTTGTTCAGAATCTCACTCTCGAAATACTTTTTGATTTATCTAATAAACTTGACCAACGTCATTCTTCTGACGAAAATTTATTAGACAAACCGAAACATATGTCGAAAGGGAGATTCTGAACAATCTTGGTGTGGTTAAGGTGTCTGTTAACTCCAGTAGTTATTCATTCGGACAAAAACTATTTCATGCTGGAAGTTTATATAATGTTACGTCCAATTTGCTTATAATTAGTTTGCAAATATTTCATTGTACGATCTTCCTGCACTTTCTAAATTGGATACCATTTCGTACGAGAGTTGTTTATTTAGTTTTACGAACATATTTTCAATACACCTGCTTGGTGTGACCCTCCTAAGGGGAATATTAGAGACTTTACTTTCTGTAAATGACAGATATCGGTTAAAACTATCAAATAAAGACGAAATGGACAATAAATGTGTGCTGTAAATTCTTTCCAAAATTTAACCATTAGAAAATTCATGCAAATGATCCAAGAGTAACAAGAAAAATCACATTTAAGAGAATTGCAATTCAAAATTATGGAACTTTGACTTGCAACTTAAAGCAAAAAAACTGTTTTAAAGTGCATTGTTGTAGTGTTTTTTTTGTATGTGCTCATAGCAATTGATATTCATCTTTCTTGTTTCAGCTTCCAGTGCAGTATAATTTCATGTTTTTTTTTCAGGATAGAGCTACTTCATTTCTCTTACACTTGACATATACGTCTTAAATCTCAATTCTTCACATTATAACTTATACACATTATGATATGTATAAGTTAAATGTCAAATATGCGAGTTATAGACAATTATATCACTAACTTGAACGGATGGAACCTCTCGTGGGGCCGTTCCAGGTTATTGACATTTCCTGACAAATATTTAAAATCTTTTGCAACTTTCCATTTCAAGGAATACTTGAATTCGATAAAAATATTACTAAGGCATTTTTTGTGAAGAATTGCACTGTGAGCCCCGATTTTGGTTACAACGTTTCGGCGTTGTGTAATCATCATCAACATTTCTATTGCGAACGCTATACTGAATGTTTTAACAATCTAAAACCGGTGGTTTTAGATTGTTAAAACATTTGAAACCGCTAATCAGAAATGTTTATTTTTATGATAAATTCCGCAACGTTACAACACAAAATTAAAAATAAAGTTATATTTTTAATATAATAAATGTTAAAAAAATAACATATTCACATTTGTGAATAGTGAAAAGGATTCAGCTTACTAACGTCAGTTGTATATGCATTATACATATTATTCTGACAATGTATTCTGACAGCTGACGTTGCGAAATTTATGTGTGAAGATATTTTGTTCGGCTCTGTGCAATTGTTTTCTTTTTGTGTGTTATGAAATATGGAGAATCAAAAATAGCGTTTTCGGCACATTTTGCTTTTTTAGTTCAAACTAGCCGATGTGACATTGCACATGACTTTCTCTTACGCTGACCCCGGTTTAATTATGCTTATAACTCGAGAACTGTTGATTTTAAGCATATATTATCCTTATAGTTTTTTACCCGCAATTTTATGTAGTTTACAAAAATATATTTTGTTACAAAAAGTTGTAAAAGAATCAAAAATTTTTTAGGTTAACTACCTCAACCATATGGACAATTTTTGCGAAATGTTTATTGTGATCAAAGTATATAATAATTAGCTTGTATGTAAAGTATTGTTTTAATCAGGCTAATGTGGCAGTTTAAAAACGACTTACAGACGGACGGACGGATCAACCAAAAATAGCATAGATAGACTACAAAT
>JAWQRM010000028.1:0-38604 GCA_033557675.1 Coptodactyla brooksi | reverse complement strand
TGCTCATTGCCTAGAGCTCCGTTATGCCCCTTAATCCAACAGAGTTGTACTGTTGTGGTGTGACGCCTTTACAAGAGCTTCATGACATTCCACCAGCATCTTGGAAGAGTGTTGATATCTTCTAGGTGCTAGAATAGAAGGTTTACTATCAGTATCATTATGTTCTTACCTGTAATACTGCGTTGTGTAATATACTCTGCCGCAGTGCGAATGGCGACCAATTCCGCCTGTAGGACAGTAGTAAACCTACCCGATGGTAAGAACTGCCGGAGCCGAAGATCATAAGAGAAGACCCCGCCCCTGCACCGTTCTTCCTTTTGGATCCATCTGTGTAGATCTTGATGTTACCTGTACAGTTTACAGTATCATCACCAATATTGGTGTTGTAAGGTCTGTAAAAGACGTAGCTATTAGATTTTGCATTTTGCATCTATTATTATTCTACTTACCATTTTGTGTTGGTAGTATCCGGTTTCCGATTGTTTGTTTTCCCAGAAGATTATAAATAGAAAGGAAGATTCTTGAGATATCCTCTTTGCGTCGTACTTTTGGTAAGAAAAGTAGCAGAGCTGATGGGTCAACTTGGCGTGAATTTTGTTCCTTCACATAAGATCTGTACCCTGGGTAAATATTAGATTTCGCTTATAAAGGATTGTAGGCACATTTCCACAGATTTGGAGACGTTTAACATTGATATTGTTGCTTGGTTATGAAATTCTTTCTTGATTAGTAGCCTTCGTTGCGCAGGTAAACGTATTTTTTTTCTAAAAAGAATACGTAATATTTAAAGTATAATCATTTCTTTAATATTAGAAGAATAGTTTTAACACCCGAAAATTATTAAAATTACAGAAATAAATGTAGGTATTATAATTAAATGTGAATTCATTTAATTATACTGGTCTTAATGGGCAGTTATTCTTCTGTATTCCCTCCTGTCCTTCCCTTCATTGCATTTCCTTCCCGTACCACCTCTTTTTTTTGGTAATTGGTGCCCTGTGCAAAACTATTTTCATCCATTCTATTAGTCTTTGTGTTCTGACACTTGCTGTTGTGCTTGGCTATCTGTATAATATCTGTAATTCTTCGTTTGTTCTTCTTACCCACTCTTCCACCATAGATCGCTCTCAGCATCTTTCTTTCCCATCTTTCTAGTAGTTCTTCCAGTTTATTTGTTAACGTTCATATTTCGCTTGCATATGTAAGATGTTAGCATGACCCTCAAGAACAAAACTTTTTTACTTTTTGGAACTTATATTAATCGATTTTTATCCTGGTCAGTTCCTCCTCGTCATCCGCCTGCCTCGTTTCCCCCATTACCATCTATTTTGTTTTATTCTGATGCATGACTAGGCCTAGTTCTATTGCTTCTTTCTACAGTTTTTTTACTGTTCTCTTCAGTGTTTTCCTCAATTGCGCTAGCAATGTAGTCATTGACGTAAACTACGCGTTCGTTATTGAGTATCATTCCGTCCGTTCTTACTCTGCTTCTTATTATTATCACCTCTAGCGCTAAGTTAAATAGTGGTCTGGATATGGGGTCTCGCACTCTAACTCCATTCCTCACCTTACAATCAGACATTACATCGCCCTCTCATCTCACCTTAATCTTTGTGTATTTCAACGTCATCCTTACCAATGCGTCAATTTTGCTGATACTTGTCATATGCATGCCTGACAACTACGAGCAGTGCATGTACTACTGTTTGATACTCCTGTATAGTTCCTTAATAATGAATTTGTCCGCAATTGACCTGTTGCTTCTAAATTCTAGCTGATATTTCTCCAGTATTCTTTCTGTGTATACACCGAAACGGGTTCTTATGCTAGTCGCCGTTACCTTGCAAATTGTGTGCAGCAACGCAATGTTCCTATAATTTTCCCATTTCGTTCTCTTATATCTCCTTTCTTATAAAGCAGGCGGGCTTATTAAAACTTTTCTCCAATCTGACGACATTTTCTCTGCCATCCAAACGATCTTAATTAGCTAATAAATTTATTTCCCTAGCTTTGTCCCCCCTGCTTTCATCATTTCTCCTGGGCTCTTATTATTCTTCATCGTTATCCTTTCAACCTCTTCTCTTATTGGCTTCTCCACATCTACTCAGTTCTCAAAATATTCTTTCCATTCTTCTAGTACTTCTATCACGTTCTATATCAAATGCCTTTCTTTATTTCTGCAATATTTGCTTCGTTTTCGATCCTTGTTCCCACATTTTTTTAAATGTTTCTTTGATATATATCAACCTATTGTCCCAATATGCTATTTTTCTTTCTGCACATTGTTTTCATTTCCCTCCTTATTTCCATATATTTTTCTTATTTGGATTGCTATTTTGCAATACCAATTATTTTATCCATGCCTTTGCTTTTTCACTATGTCGTTGCACTCTTCATCAATCCATTTGATAAAATAACACATCAGTTGACATAATACAATTAGTGCTTTGTAAAAGCTCAAGCTATATGTAAATAGGTATTTCAGTTACTGAGTAAAGTAACTGATAAAGATTAAATTACCTCTATCAACATAAGCCTCATAGACTTATGCTCGCATTCCTCTGCCAATCTCTGCCGATCGGAACGATTTCAGGTACTTTAAATAAGTACCTGTTCTTCCAATCACCCCAAAGACTGCTTAGACAACAAGCGTCTTGAAATAAAGAATAATCTTTAATATTACTAAAGATCGTGTGGGGCTAACCCATCCAGAAGCAATAATTTGAGTTTTTCGTAAACGTGTGTTTACAAAACTCACCTGTACTTAATATGAAGTAGAATAGAATTATATAAATAGGCAATGTTATAGCTGAACGATGATGTGCAAAATGTAACGCGGTATCGACAATTGATTTTTCCTTCTAAGATTGACATTATGAATATCAGCTCTAAATGTAATCTTATCATACAGATGCGCTAGAATGCGTGCGGTAATAATCTTATGATAAAATGTTGCAGTGTTTTCTAGAACTCTATCGGTTACCAGAATATCCTCAAGGATATCTGGATGCCTTATTTTGAGTATTTTTGTGCTGCTAATTTGACTTTTATGCAGCACAATGCGTCCGTTCATGTTTTTGAATGACCTGCTCGCCGAATCTTAATCCGACAGAAAACTTATGGGGGCTGCTCGTTCGCGATGTCTATCGTGATTGCTGTCAGTTCGCCACTGCTGCTCAGCTAACAAAAGGCCATTCAAGGAGCCTAGGACTGCGTCACGAGACAGCAGCTCATGAAACTGGTGGATTTGCTTCCGAAACAAATTAATTTGTTGATCAAAAGTTATGGAAACCCATTCAATATTAATGTTATATGTGCTATAAGTTAAAAATTTGTTGCTCTTAAATAAATGTTAAATTTATTATGTGGATGTAAATCACCTTGACGCTTTTGAACGGTCAATTGTTTAATCTTTTTTAAATAACTTTCTTAAAACGAGAGATATCGCCCTCTCGTTTTAAGAAAGAGAAAAAGTTTTAGAAATTTTATTTGCATATGTGAAGACATAATATACAATTACCATAAAAATTTCACCCGGATCGGTACAGTACTAACCAAGTTATGAACAAACTAAGTGGACGTACATCATCTTGACATACTGTAAGTCTGTTATGCCGCACGATCATACCTGAGGCTTGAATTTTAACAAGTTCTCCTGAATATATTATAAGTGATAACGACATTAGTAACTTAATATTAGTAGTAATCTATGGTTCACGCTGTTTTCTTACAATTGTGGATATTAACGGAGCGTGCATATTAAATAAACCCAGTAAGTTGTTATTCAAAAATGTTATTTTCTTATTAATGTGAGCAATATCAAACATATGGAACGCCTGTATGCCATATAAATTCTTGATAAAAGTACCACTAATGAAACATCCGTAATCTCTAAATATTCGACATTTTAACATCAGCGAAGCAAAGTTTAGATCCAAACCGCAAACAATTAACGAATGATCAGCCTTGTCGTGTACAAACATCATTCGGTCAGTCATAATCAAAAACATTCTGGACTAGAATAGAACAATACACTCTGGTGTATTGTTCTATTACTTGTTTTAAGTTGTAAAAGTTCAATACATTGAAGCAACAACCATAGTACGAACCACCCACGTGCAGCGCATCACTATTAAAATCATAACATGTGAACACAACACATCTGTCATGGTTACCAGTGAGATTTTCTCGAATTTGCGTATAAAATCATTGAAATTAATATCATGTGTATAAACCATCCCCATCTCTCATAGCAGAATCACACATAACTCCGTGTGTGATCCCAATGAGCCCGTGACTGCTCGTACCCCAATCTACCGTGCGAGTGCGTAGTAATATTTTTGGTATTCTGGAAAGCGATACATGCTAGTGCTGCTTGACGTCGTCCTATGCCCACTTAATTTTTTAACTACTAGCAGTAAATGTTTATTTGGTTGTTGAACAGCATGTATAAATAACGATAGTACTTATAGTTTATTTTCGAATTTACTTTATACTTTTATTAAACAAAACACATTATTTGATATATGTTCACTTGCCAATATACTTACTACCCATAGCAATGTGTACTTTGTGAATCCTTCGGGAAGCAGAATCGTACAGGATTTTCAAAGTTTTTTTTGGCCGATCTTCGATGTATTCACTTTTATACCATGTATATTTAAACAGACTGAAGAACCTGGGCGATGACAATTGGTTATGTGTCAAAGACTGTAACTGAATAATACCGTTTCTTTGGTGTAGAGTTCAATCGTGTCTCATAAGTAGTATTTCATCTGAGAATGTTCTCACCATATTCTAAAACCGTAAACGTCTAGAAGTTGTACCATTGAAGTTGTCTTCTTAGGAATTGTGAATATTGACTTTTTCGTTCGTTGGTACTAAATTTTTCACCTCACTTGGACAAAGCCCACTCCACATATTTAATAACAAATTACTTTCAGCTTCAATATTTGGTAAGAAGATATCTGTAAACCAATTTTTAAAATGCTGCGAGATCATTTTCCCTAATGAATTACGCTCGACTGTGGAGCGTAATTCGACAAAACACCGCTGTGAGTGGATCGTGTGATAAACTATGTTATTTTACGAGAAATAATTCTATGTACTTTTTTGAAGTGCCATACACACTAATCGTTTTCCTTAAATGAAGGATACTCAATCTCATCTTTTGCTAGTAGCGCCCATCTGCGAAGGTCCATATAATGGAATATACCCGCCGTTCAGCGCATCTTTAAATCTTGCAAGAACATACTCCGTAATGTATATACTTTTATCCTTGTTAGTACCTCCCCGGTTAACACTTGCTTCCTACCTCATAAGTTGCGTAGTTGATTTTATCTTAAAAAAGTGGACGTCAAAGATACAAATGTTATTACTGGTAGTGACGAACAAAACTAAAAGATATGTACTAATTTTAGAACCTTTCCCCTGCATGTTCGTAAATAGAATCAGAGAATTCTACGTATCATATTACCTTTCTAAACTTTGATTGCATAGATTAACTAACGTCGCTTCGCTTTTCCACTTCTCCAAAACTCAACAGCGTTTTATATTCAATATCAATTATACTACCTCCTTCTTGGGCTACAGAGTGTGCATGTTCGCAATCTTCATCATATTCACTCTTTGGTTCAACGAATTGCGGTTCATGTAGAACAGCCAAGTCTTCAAATTCTAGTGCTACATCTACTTCAAATACAAAGGAAGCCTGCTCCTGAGCTCTTACAATGATATCCCATCGAGTAACTCTTGTTCTTCACATGTTATAGCGACATTTGCAGCAAGGAATGTTGTATGTAATAAGTTCAGAATATTAGCGATGTTAATTATCATGATTTCAACAATTGCTGTTCAACTACCAAAACATTAAACCTAGTCGACGTCTGTGTAATTGAACGGCAAGTCTCAGATGACACATATATATGTATATATATATATATATATATATATATATGCAAAGGCGACAAAGATCTATAGGTTTATAGGCTTATAGGTTATCCAGATACTTACTCTGGATAAAATCTAAATATACTACAGATAAAGATGCAGTAGGAATCATTGAATCTTTGAGTTTTGTTTCAATTTGGTGCTATTTTGTATAAATTGTAACTTAAGCATTTGGCATGTTTAATATATGTGGATGAACTTTGCATAACTTTAAATTTTAAAATTTGAAATAAATGTAGGGGGTGGGGGTTGCTGCTGGTAACTCATAATTGTGGGAAGAAAACTATTGTCGCTATTCTTTAGCACTATTACTCTAAACTTTAAATTGTCTTACAATTTTGGAGATATTAAAGCAAATAGTGAAGGGTTATGTTGCCGGTAGAGCGCTCTACCCCCCCCCGATATTTCTGGAGATTCAATGTCCCATCAATAAAAAAGGCACCTATTAAATGATAACCCAAGATTCCAGCCCAAACATTAATTTTTTTGGGGATATTGGGTGCGTACAGAAAAACTTTTATGCAACTTTTGGCGAGACCAGTAGCGAACAACGGATGAATTGTGTTTTCCGTATAATGGAATGTACTCTCAGCGGTGAAAACAATATTTGCAATAAAGTTTCATAGGCTTCCACGATACCGCAAATCATTTGATTCCTCCTTTCTTGTTGTTCGATTTTTTCCACTGAGACCTATCTTAAGTGGCATTTCCAGCACTCCTTTAAATGCAGAATTTATAGTTACTTAATCACTTGCAATTTTTCATCGCAGGTAAAAACGCCCATTTTAAATTTGAAATTTACGCTGACTATTTTTCGACGAAAAGCAACGTCTTTTGCGGTGGCAAATAACACGTTTCTCACTCGATGGAGAGCCTATAGCCTATATATATGATATATGGTAAGGTGACCCTTTAAGAGTTTTTTATCGTCCTTATTTTTATAATAAGAGGACCAATAAGAGGACTAGGCTTATTTGATTTTCTTATTTATTTTCTAGAGGAAAATCGCCCGAAAATTACATTTTCGTATTTAACCTTATTAATGCCATGAATTATCAAGTAACCTTCCCTGTAGTGCGCTTTTAGGGCATCGTTACAAGAAAGAAGCACGAGTTTTCTTGAGTTGACCTTGGTTAGAAATCGCATGTATTCGATTTTAACCTTCAAGCGGGTGCGTGGCCTGCTGAAATGAAAACGGTCACGTGACGTCATTTCGACACAATAAGGTGCAATAAGACACAAATGATCAGATATTAATTTTAATTTTCTCTTAGCGATCGGTCTAAAGAGAAAGTATTACATTTGCAAACAAAAATCGATGTCGAGATTTGATGGATTTTGACGAATTAGGTTATTTGTAGAATGCTATATTAAGTGGTTGGTCCGTCCGTCTGCGCATGGTTTTATGATTGCTCCGTTAGACTGATTGACATCAAATTGTATATAAGCTAATTATTACACGAACTGATAAAAACAAGCATTTCATAAAATATGTCTATACGGTTGCAACACTTGACCTAATTTTTCTTTTATTTTTTACAAATTCATAAAAAATATATTTTTGTAATCTACATAAAATGGCAAATCAGAAACTATAAGGATATGCAAGGAAACATATATAAGGATACATACTTAAAATCAACGGTTTTGGAGTTATAAGCATTATTGAAAAAAATATAGTCCTATGGGGGAAGAGGATATTTCATTTTCAGTTATTGCTCTCTTTAGAAAAGAATGTTTCAAATAAAGATTGCATGACATCGAACTGTTCCCAATTTAAAACTATTTTCGAATATACAGGCTGTTCAGTTTATTCTAAATACTAACCAACTTCAGATTTTTATATAGAATACCCTGCATATTAATACATTTTTGAAGTCATTATAAGACCTAAGGGCCAAAGGACCTAAGTTCTAAATTGCACCATTTGGGCGTTATTTCATATTTTTGAAAAAATGACAGCTGTACCTCCAAGATTTTTTTTAGAACTGTTATTGTTCTTTTTAGAAAAACATGTTTCAAATAAAAGTTGCATCACATCGAACTATTCATAGTTTGAAACTATTTTGGAATGTACAGGGTGCTTGTACACTTTAAAAATCATACATCAGACCAAAGTCGCATTGTTTCGGCGTTATTTGACATTTGACGGGAAAATGGATAGTTCCCGTGCTTGAAAGAATGTTCAATATTCTTAGAAGAAAAAAAATTGGCAGCACGTCTCCAAAAATCTGAAATATTGCTGGAATTAAACAAGCTAAAAGATCTTTACGTGGGAATATAACTTAACTGTTTACGTGGGAATATCGAGATTTTACTTTAAATGTTGTTTTTTAGACATAAAATCAAAGATAAAAAACATGTATTTTTTATTTTTTTATTTTTTTCATATTTTATTGTTTTATGTTGTGCTATTATTTTATTACCAAATAAATTGTTGCTACTTTACTCGCATTATAACGTCAATAGTTTAACAAAATTATTGTTAATTTAAATTAACAATAATTTAAATGTCAAACAATTTAACTTGCCATTATGCAACATAGCAAGAAAAGACAACTTTAGTAGATATTCTTAAATTCCCATTCAATTTTTCGGTTGGTTGCAGATATGCAACTGTACCATGTAATGGGTTTACACGAAAAGTATATTTTTCCTTAAAACTTAAGACTCAAGAACATTAAGTATTAGTGATATCTGCACTATTTTCTTTCATTTTGGTTTTTTGTTGAATTAAAATGTTAAGTTAACATGCCATAACTTATTAATAAAGTTAATTACATTAAATTAAATTAAGACTATATATATATATATATATATATATATATGTGTGTATATATATATATATATTATACATTATAATATATTATATTTTTTATAAAGCTATTTTGCAATAGAAAATATGTATAAGAAAAAATTTTTGAAATAAAAGTTGCATCTCATCATAATCAGTATATGAACGGATGAAAATAAGCATTTCATGAACATTGCATAGAGAGTTGTGGCATTTTAGATGAAGTTTTTTAGGTAGCGTTTAGAATAAAATAAGCACCTATGTATTCGATAATAGTTTCAAAATATAAAGAGTTCAATGTGATGTAATTTTTTGAAACATTTTTTTAAACAAAAGAATAAGAAAGTTTCAAAATAAGTACGGTTCCTGAGCAATAGTATTGTACTTTTTATAATCCCGTATAAGCCCGTGGACTTTAAGCATGTATCAGCCTTATAATTTTTACCGTAACTAAAACTTAACTCTTTTAACAGCTGCCACAAACAAACGGAAGGACGGAAACAAATGCCAACCGCTGTTAATAGCATAAGTATACTACAAATAGCTCCATTCGTCAAGATGTGTCACAAAAATTGCATCATCTGTTCTTTCTTTAACCTGGTTGCATGTTCTACATTCCTTGTGATCTCATGACATTAGTAGTTGAAAATTCTCCGTTCAATTTCATCAGTTCTGCATTTCTTACAAACTGGTTTCTAGCTTACTAACTTTTGTACTTAAAAAAGATAATATTTGACCAAATGGAAGGAGTTCAAAATTAATAGGCCCTTTTCTTACTAAGTAGACAACTGAAGCCTTCTCTTTAGCTGAGTTATTGTACACAATTCACTTTCTTTCTCCTGGACTATCCAATCCCAAAATCAGGATGACACAAGTTGCCAGGTTGTTTTCGCTTAATGCGTGGATCCACTCTCCAAACTGCTCAATATAATGGTGACGTATGGACAAAGCCCATTCTTTCTTTTATTTTTCAGTTGGTTCCCTTCTTATTTCGTAACATTTTGGCGGTAAAACTCGTATTTAAAATTCTTCTTCCTAGTAAGTAATACCATTTTCCTTTTTCTCGACTTTCCTTGGTTTGCAATAATTTCAATTTATTCTGCTTGTTTCTAAACTTTCCTTAAGGGGTCATGTCTTGTTATAAAGTTTGATAAAATCGATTTTTGGGTATTGGATATTTTTGAAGTACGCCATTTCAAAAGTGTTTGCTGAAAATTTCATGTTAGTTCGACGAAAATTGACAGTCATGAGATTGCTCAGCCAAAAGCAGCGCAGATCAGGTGCACGCTTAAAGTCAGCTTCCAAAGTGTCGCACACAGGAGAAAATTGATATTTTGGAGATGACTTCGACAGCAGAATGCTTTTTATAGGGAAAAAAAACAAAAAGTTAAGAACCCGAAAAATCGCACTTTAACTTAAAACGTCCGCTAGTTTGTCGAAAATTATTTTTTCAAAAAATCCTTCGTTCACGAACAAAATATATTCATATACTAATAGAATCTTTTCGGATTTTGATATCAGATGATTTAGCTTGGAACTTTCGTGTAGCTCACCGCCCGATTCCTCTGAAAAAAATCAAGTTTCCTTAAAGTAGTCGTAACTTAACGATTAACAATATTTTTCACGAAAAACATCGAGTGTTGTTCAATATCATGCATTTTTAATATCAATATTTTGTTATAAGGAAGAACAAAAATATTAAGAAATAAGAATAGTTGGAACTTCTTATTTCTTAATTTTTATTTCTTATAAAAATTCCCGGAAATCACGTTTCTCTCACCTTCATCCATCACCTGAGCATGACTGCTTAAAAGAACTAAAATCGAGATATCACAGAGAAAACAAAAGCCGCGTGGTGTTTAGGTTAAACAGTTTGACCTAAAAATCGTAATCGAGGAAAAATAACTTTTTACTCTTTTTATTAATTATGGCGATTGTATAATTGTATATGTGCATGTTCGTAATTAAAATTGTAAAGTAAAATGTTGAAATAAGTAAGTAAAATTGTGTTTCATTTTTCTAATACAAAACCCACGTGTTGGCTAGGCATTATATAGCGGCCATTACTAATACAATTTACTACATTACAAGTTTAAGCAGTGACGCAAGGCATTGAGTGTTTACGAGCATTATTCTACGTCACTTTACATTGTTTAGAAGCTGTATAGGCAAAAAATATTTATTTTTGTTGGTTTTTAAAAGTATAAGAAATATTTGATCTTACACTTTTATAGCTCGTTATAGCATATTTTTAATAAGAATGAGTAATGTCAAACGAAACATGCACAATAAGATATTGTGATTGATTAGATGTTGATTAGACATTTTAAATTGTCCTAATAGGCAACCCAAATCACAACATACTTACTTTAGTTTGACATAATCATTCATTCAAAGTGCTTTCGAAATCTTTCTCGAGATGGCTATTTCCGAATAAGTTTAGTTAATTTAGAGTTAAACTACAAACTGTCACCCAGTACTAAGAATGTTATATTATCGAGGATATATTAGGAAGCTATATTAGCGACAACTTTAACAATTTAACAATAACGAATTTCATGAATCAAATTGTATCCGTTATTAGATATTTAGCATTGCATAAAGTACCGTAACTTTTACTTTCTTTGATTTGACATAATCATTCGCTCAAAGTACTTTCGCAATATTATATCAGTTAGTTAATTCCATATAGGCCTAGATAGTTTAGATCTAACCTATAAATGAAGACCCAATAAGAAGAATATAGTATTATCGAGGCTTAACTTATTTTCATCTCTTTCTGTTTCTAATCTGTCTGCTTTCCCAGTTTTTCTGTTAGAACTACTGCAGCCTTCTTGTTTTTATTATCATATCGAGCTTTAATGTTCTTATGTGTTCATTTGAGTTTCTTGCGTATTCGTCTTCAACCCTCGTTCGTCCCACTATTTTTCTAAATATTTCCTTCTCCCATCTTATTAATATTTCTTGCGTACTGTTATTTACTGCCCATGTCTCACAATACTGTTCGTCTCAGCCTTACCTTGTACATAACAGTCGTATTGTAATGTCTGATTTTTGTGGTTCTTGGAAACTGTTTCAATTGTATTTAGATGGTTCAATTGTCCAGCACATTCATAACCCTATCTTATTATCCTTGCTCCCAAGTAGACTAACTCGTCCACTACTTCAAATGTCATCTTCTCTATTCTGCATTGACTTCTACTAATATCTCTCTGCCCTAGGTTCCTTTTATTCTTATTATTTTGCTTTAATCTTAATTATATTGCAAGCCCATATTTATGTGCCACTTCCATCACTCTTTATTTTTAATTCATGTTGTGTTGTCCTTAAATGTCTCTCTCTGCTCTATTAACCATCTCTGATAATTTTCTCTATTGTGTTAAACAGTGTTAGAGCTCCCAATGGTGAAATCTTCTGATGTTTCTCATCTAAACATTAAGAATACCTGTCGTCTTCTTTAGCGTTATATTGAGTAATATCTTCAACTTTGGGGGTACTTCATGAAAATGAGGTTTATCAAAAGAGCTATTTTGATCGTAATAAAACTGTAAGAATTTTGTACTCGCGGCAGTACAAAAGCTTTTGTACTCGTTATTAAAACTTATTTCGAAGTAAGGATTTAGTCTGTTTCCATCTCTTTTCTGAATCATGCTTTGTATTAGATTATTTGAGGTTCTAGCATTACTTCTAACCTTATAGTTATGAATGTCGCTATTATCTTTCTTATTACATCCAGTGAGGACATTCTTTTATAATTGGTGTATTCTATTTTATATCAATTTTCAGGGTAGGTATTGTTGTAGCATTTGTCCAGCTCTTTGGCATCGCTAGTTTTCTTTATGCTATCAGGATTAGTTCATATAATCCATGTTTCAGGTTTTGTCCAATTTCATTATGTTTTTAATATATTTTTCTATCGCTATTCTATTTATTCCTGTATTTTTGTTATTTTTGTGCCTTCCTATGATTTCTGTACTTCTTTTTTGCAAGTTCATAGATTAGTTCCGATATTCATCTCTTAGGACTTTCCCTGGCCTTCCTACATATCTCTGGTTATTTCCCTACAGTGTTCCTCCCGTCTTTCCATATCTTCACTTCAACTCCTATGGGATTCTTCCTATTCACCTTTAATATTCTCTCTATTTGCCAATATCAAATTAATATTCGTAAATTAATATTCATAGATTTAAATTATGTAAAACGATTTTATTTGTCAAGCGTACAACTTTATAATATAAGTACATTTCATAACTAAAATCGATTTATTTAATTTCAATTAAGATAAACAATTTTACCACTACCCGTGTTTTTAGGACTCCTTTTTAGGTTTTACAAAGCTTTTCTTTTGCCCAACGTATTATGTATCACAGTCGTTACAACTAACTAGGAATATTCCATTTTTCCAATGATTTACTTTGTTTGGTTATATAACGATATTTTAATACATTGTTCGATTCAAAAACTAGTTTTATGCCAACTTTATTAAAACTCTTAGAAGACTCGAAATAAAATGTTTAGTTATTTGCTTTTTTCCTCCAGATTCTTGTCATATTCGTTATATGTGATTGTTTGAGAATCCCCAAATATATAATCATACCTTCATAGTTCAGTTTTTTCTGTCATACTCACGTAATATTAATTATTAATAACTTAATTTGTGAATAATTACTAACTTGTATCACAGTTATAACAGGTGTATAATCCAGATGGTATATCATTAGGTATATAATACTATAACGATATAGCGTTCACAAGTTTGCATGCTTTAAGCATTGCATGCAAAACAGCGATAATTTATAAGATGGTTTTATGATTTCATTTTCCAAATACTTCTCTCTTTCATCTGACAAATGCCTAACCTGCACGTAACTTGGATTAGAATTACAACTGCTTCGCCTTACCCCTAAATTGTGCATCTCTCCAGTAAATTCTATATGATAAATTGGATTTTTCACCTAAGTATTTAGTTCCTTGCTATTTTTATCTAACTATGTAGTCAGATTACTGTAGGACTTCTTATAAAGTAGATAAAAATTTGATGTTTGCCTACACGTATATAACAGTGCTACTTATAAGTTTGTTCATTATTCCCCTTTCAAGTCCTACCGGAAACAAGAATATCCTTTACAATCGCGCAAGTTTAACTGTCCTAAGAACGACGTTCAAGTTTTCTTACCCCGACAATTGTTGTATTGTTTCGGTCGGTATTCTCCCGAACAATGGGCGTAAAACTCCAGAAACTTTAAAATAAAAGACTGCTAAGTGTTGAACGTGTTCTGCTAATTCGCAACCACCGAACTACGTAGCAAAGTGGCGATTATTCAAAATTTCCTTGTTAAATGCTAGAAAACGTATTGTATGCAATTTTGTTTACTTTCACGTTTATTTACAACCTATCTTATCGACAATAGGTAAATATCATAACTAACGATGAAAGTAGTTTGATAATTCAATAATTTAGCACCAATTTACTTGTTTTGCATTTAATTTTATTTCTCGGGAATACAACTCTATTTGCCAAGCACAAAATAATGTAACGCCAACGCATTGCACTTGAAAGATTTTTCTGCTATAAAGCACTACCAACTGTGCAAAGCGATTCCTGTCATTTCTCGATATATAAGGACAGGCACCATTGGCGTATCAGGAATAGAGAAAGGACAGATCGAGCCATGGCTTGAGATAGAGCGAGATACTGTAAGTCTACTTAGGTGGAAGTAATAACACCCTTAATGTGTACCCAAAAGAGCATTATAAATGTATGTGATGTAACTTTTAAGCTTTTATTGCTTCAATTCTCCCTAGCCTGTAGTGCTGTAGTCACGCCTAGTGCTAGGTGAAAACAAAAGTGATTTTCGGGAATTTTTATAAGAATTTTCAAACTATTTTTCTTTCAACAAAATACTGATATTAAAAGTACATACATTAAGTAACATTCAAATTCTTTTTAGTTAAAAAATATTGTAAATTAAGGAAGTTGCGGCCACTTTAAGGAAACCTGATTTTTCAGAGATGTCGTGCGGTGTACACGAAAACTCTTAGCCAAATCATCTGACATTAAAATCCAAAACAATTCTGATAGAATATGAATATATCTTGTTCGTGAACGAAGAATTTTTTGAAAAAAATGGTGTTTGACAAGATGGGGGCCGTTTTAAGCAAAAGTGCAATTTCTCAGGCTCTTAATTTTTCATTTTCTTTCAATAAAAGAAGTTTCCAGTAAAACAAAAAACTCTTCGTTCACGAACAAGTCCTTCATATACAGAATAAGTACGAGAAAGTTTTAGGCCGATTGCTTTAATGGTTCTCGAGATATCGTGTCCACCGTACGAGACTTTTTCGAAAGTCTAGTTATCATTGCAGTATAATTTAATTTTTTTAACTTACACTAGGCCGATAAAGTAAGCATTCTGCTGTTAAAGTCGCCTCCAAAGCATCAATTTTCTCCTGTCTACGACGCTTTCTACCCTCTCGTGTAAAAAAATAGAAACCGCCGTATCAGCTACTGCGCGCTGCTTTCGACTGCGCAATCCCATAACTTTGTCAATTTTAATCCAATACACGTGAAATTTTCAGAAAACATTCTTGAAATGGCGTACTTCAAGAACATGTAAAAACCCAAAAATCGATTTTTTCAACTTTTATAATTAGACATGACCCCTTAATTTCGACCCCTTAATAATACAATTTATTTAAGATAGTTTTGTAATAAATTCGAATAATCTCTGACTAATAGTATCGTATACAAGCAGGGAATGAAAAAGAAATGCTAACTTTATATGATACTTATATCTTTATGACAATATGCAAATGTATTCTTAATTCGATGTGTTTTATCTGCTCGACGAGAATTTATTGCTCGTCGCTTGACGAATGTTCGTCAAGAAGGCAAAACACATAGAACGATAGAACCCATAGGACCATAGAACACACAGAACCTACAAAACCTACTAGTTTCATTTTGATATAAACTTTCTGTTAGTTTTTGTGTTGACTAAATTAACCCATTAAGTACCAAATTATTTTTTTTCAGCAAATCATTTCGATTTCTTTACATTTGATTAAAAACTACTTTATTTAACAGAAAAAATATCTTCTTGTTAATGGAATATTTTACAGGAATGTCATGACCCGTCCTATCAATGGAACACTGGCACTTGGCGCTATCTATGTATTGTACGTACTTACCGGACGAAACTCTTTCTGGTTTGGTGGCTTAAGGAGCATTTTCATTAAAGTTCAGTAAGAAAGAAGGTTTAACAAATAAATTTAATTTATTTTATATGGTAGGGCCCGATACAACTAATCATGGTCTAACTAATCTAACATAAGAAAATGTAATGCAACATAATGTTACATTACATTTTATATAATATGTAAGCGGCTTTGAACTACAATTGTTACCCTGACAACACCTTTGTTTGTCTCTTTTTTCCATACAATGTCCTTGGTTGTCATATCTTACGCCTTCAAAGAGTTTAGATGCTGATGTTGATGGTCTTCCGAGCAATAACCAAGCCCCCTGCCCTAACTTTATATAGGGGACCGCAATAGTGCTCATCTATACTCTCCATGTATTTATTATAATTTTTGAGTACCATTAGTTACGGTGTCAATCATTTTTCTTTTAGTTTGCGGTCCCATCTGCTGATGGAAAAGGATTTATGCTATCATAATTTGTTTCGACTGTCACGCATTCATTATCGTTTTATTTTACAAATAAAACTTCTCCGTTTCTGTCAATTTGGTAATCAACTGAATTTCGACTTTCCTTCGAAAGCATTTCTGATTCTTTTATGGGATATTTGCAGTCTGTTTTCTCTTTCGCGCAACAGGCACATTGTTGCGCGAAAAACTAACTTTTGAAGATGAATTAGTACGTTCCTGCTTGTAAATAAATTGTCAAAGTGAACAGTTTAGCATATTGAGTACAACTCTGGCACCTGTCAAATCTTCGCGTTCATTCTTGCCAGTATACAAATCAAATTTGAAGCAACCGCCGCTATTGCCACACAAAGCATAAAATTTGTACACAAAACGGATAGGTTTTCCCCATATAAATTGTTTCAATCCATAGTATACTATGTTTCTTACTAATTTCTTAGGTTTTCTTTACTATTTCTTTACATTTCTTTACTATTTCTACACAAAGATCTTCTTCTTCGTTTCAATAATATTTTTCAGAAGGTACGTAATGATATCCTGAGAAAATCAGAATTCTTATAAGAGCTTTTATTTCAGTTGATGATACGGGAAAACCGGGATCATTTTTGAATGATGCGTATTTTGTCCTTCAAAAATTTCCAAAGTTACTTTAACATGACAACTATTCAATTCGTCAGCTCTTATTGTTGCTTCTATACCTTCAGGTTGTAGTTTGGCATGAACTGGTACACATTTTGTCCAAAAAGAATTTTCGTCTACAGGAAGACATCTTTTCTTCGCTTTAGATTTACCTTGTGTAGGATAAATATTCGACTTACAGGCTTCACACTAAATATTAGGTCCGTTGGATTCTTCAATATTTCTTGTCTCTTCTTCAGTCAGTTGTGAACAGTGACGAAACGTAAACTGTATTACAAGTTGTCCTGGCACATCATTCACTTCCGCTAGTCCTACAATATCATCATCTGCTTAATGTCAGTGAGCAATTCTTGTTTTTAGAATTTTTGATTGAACATACTTGATAAAGGTTTAGTTTTAAAAACTCTATCCACATTTACTATGCAATTGTTATCAGCAAAATATATGTACCTTTTTATTTTTAAATACTGGCTTCTTGCACTTCTTTACTAGTTCTACACAAAGATCTTCGCTCCAACAATGTTTTTTCAGAAGGTACGTGATGATATCCTGAGAAAATCAAAATTCTTAAAAGAGCTTTTATTTCAGTTGATGATACGGAAAAAGCGGGATCATTTTTGAATGATGCATATTTTCTCGCTTCTGTAACTATATTTTCAATATCACTTGTAAAAATTCCCTCAAGAATCCCTACAGTGGTTTTTTTAACATGACAACTGTGCAATTCATCACCTTTTATTGTTGCTTCTGTACCCTCAGGTTGTAGTTTGCCATAAATTGGTAAACATTTTGTCCAAAAAGTTTTTTCGTCTACAAAAAGACGTCTTTTCTTCGCTTTCGCAACGCAACGAACATCATGTTCGTTGGGTTCTTTAATATTTCTTGACTCTTCTTCAGTCAGTTGTGAACCGTCAGGAAACGTAAACTGTACTACAAAGTTGTCAAGGCAAATCATTCACTTCCGCTAGGCCTACAATATCATCACCTGCTTCATCTTCGCCAGTGAGCAATTCTGGTTTTTAGAATTTTTGATTCAATATATTTGATAAAGGTCTAACTTTAAAACCTCTATCCACATTTACTATGCAATTCTTATCAGCAAAACGTATGTACCTTTTTATTTTTAAATACTGGTTTCTTGGAATGCATTTCTTTACTATTTCTAAACAAAGATCTTCTTGTTCGCTCCAATAATGTTTTTGAAAAAGTGAGTAATGATATCCTGAGTTTCTGTGACTATATTTTCAATAATATCTTCAAGTAACTTGTATAAATTTCTTCAAGAATTTTTAAAGTATTTTTTTAGCATGACAACTGTTCAATTCATCAGCTTTTATTGTTGCTTCTGTACCCTCAGGTTGTAGTTTGGCATAAACTGGTAAACGTTTTGTCCGAAAAGACATCTTTTCTTCGCTTTAGATTTACCTTGTGTAGAGTGAATATTCGACTTACCGGCTCACATTAAACATCAGGTTCGTTGGGTTCTTCAATATTTCTTGTCTCTTCTTCAGTCAGTTGCGAGTCGTCAGGAAACATACTACAAGTTGTCCGGGCTCATCATTCATTTCCGCTAGTCCTACAATATCATCATCTGCTTCATCTTCGTCAATAAACAAATCTGGTTCAGGAGCAAGAACTGTAACATTCACATCTTCTGCTGTCATAAATTTCGGATCGTTTATAGTATCCTCTATCATGTAATGTAACCGCTCTTCGATTCATCTATACAAGAAGAATATAATTTGATAATGCATGCTATCTAACGATATATAAATAATTACTTCAATACAAAAGTAAAGAGAGGAAGCTAACTTACCATAAACACAGTAAAGTTTTATAAAATACTGCACACAATACAACTGCATATGAGGAAAACACAAATGTAAACGTATTGATGTTACGCGTTTGGCTATTAAAATAAATAAATATACAATAACCTGCACACCGACCTTTCATGAACACTTACGAAGCAACACAGTCACACACATATTAGAAAATATTACTCTTGAGAACTAATTTTTGTAAGTAAACAATGTAAGAAAACACAAGTCATTTATAGCCGAATGATCTTTTTTCTATAAACAAGCGAGTGGATAAAACTTTACAAAAAATACAGAGTGCTCTATTCAGGTTTCAGTTCTGTATCCTCAAAATTAAATTAAAACATTAAATTTTGGTATTAGGAAAGAAAATTCATTCTTACTGCCCTATAAATAGGACACTGGTACTTAATGGATTAATTCATCTTGCTACCTCAGGACCCGGAAAATCGGAACTTACGAAAACTATGTCGCTGCTATATAAATTAGGTCATATTCTTTGCGCTTAGACCGGAAATAACATTTAATATTTTTTACCAAAAGTGTGAAAGTCTGCAGTTCCAACAGCTGGTATAAATTTCGAAAATTTGTAATTTCATAAGAAAGTAATTTTCGTTGGAATCCGTATAGTGGAACATAATGATTTCTGATTTCGATCTCATCTTTGTTTTATCTACAAATTTGCGTGTCTAAATAAAATGTGCAGCTGTTTAGCAATTCTGACAACAATGACTTGATTATCCTACACACGCTGCAGGAAACTCCATTAGCCCGGTTTGCTAAATGTTAGCAGTTAGCTCGAATTCTCATTACGTATAATCAGTATTTGCTTAAGCATTTCCTGCCGTGGCCAGCAATAGCACTGCTCTGTCCTATGTGCACTATCAACAATCCGTAAATGAACGCACCCATCAACGCAACGTGTGTCACTGATGCGATCCCGTAGAATCATATCTGTGCCGCAGCTCTTGTTATTAGATTTAACGGGGCGTTAGCCACGACCTACGATATCTCGTGCAGATGTACGAGATGTAGTATGCTTACGTTCAACTCCGATTCAAAACAAAGTTGACCGAGTCTGGTAAATCTTAAAATGATTTAAGTTTGACTGAGTATGGTAAATTTTAAAATAAGTCACCGTCCAGAGTTCTACATAACGGTCACCACATGATTATCTGGTTCAGTTTCTTATTTATTTGCCATTGCTGTCTTCTTTTGAGCAACACATCGCGTAATTTCTATTTGAAAGAGCCATTTCTTCGATCGGGGATATAAAGTCGGGAAAATGTCTTTCTGTTAGTTATAGTACTCCGGATTTATGTGATCGTCCTGCCTTTTTGGTATATGTACAGTGATAGTAAACGGACTTATAAATATATTAACCAAAAAGTAATCTAAGGGAAATACCCTTATATTTTATATCTTTCTAGTATATCTTTCTAGGCTTAAAAAATCGTTCTTATAATAAATGTTTGGAAAGATTACATATTTCAAGAATGCATATTCGAGGCCGTTTAAAGAAATTCAAAAAATTGATGAAATTACAGCACTTCATACTAACCGTAGTTTAGTAGGGAAGACTGTTGTACCAAGACCATGGTATACCTTAGACCACGTCACATATTTGATTTGTGCTACTACCTAGCGGCCTCTCGGTGAACGTTGTCCCTTCCTACTCCTCTAGTGAGTTGTCCTAATGAGTTAGAGGCATGTTTGTTGCGCTTTGTACTTTTAGCGACATCAAGATGTTTTTCAAACGTGAAAGTAAATTGTTCGCGATTTAGTTGAGTGCGAGAAACTCCTAAGTGTGTACGCCAAGGACTTTTCTAATACAGAACACATGCAGAATATTTTTCGGTGAGTAAAAGTAAAATGCTTATTATATTTTGCAAATTGGCCAAGTAGTTTTGTCTAGGCAGCCATATTTGCTAAAAACGAGACCATCGTGTATCTTGAGGCCAACCGTCATCATGTACCTTGGGCCAGTGTACAAGAAGTTGTAATTTTTTTTATATTTCTGTTTCAGGCATTTACTGATACTCAAATATGATTAGAAACAAAGAAGGGAAGAAACGACAGCCTACTAATTAAATATCCTTAAAACTAGCCCTGAACAAATAAAATTCTGTGAATTATGTTCTATGTTTAGTTCATTTCATATTTTGTTCAATTCGTGTTTGGTTGACTTCACATTATACACTTTGGTTGACTTCACATACTAATAAAATGGCAAAATTTTAAAATAGTCTATTTATTTTAAATGCCCCAGATTTCATGTTTGGCCCAAGGTACAAGATCATCCTCCACCATGAGCCATTGAGCAAAAATTTTAAGTTGTATTTTTAAGCTTTTTGTTAAGTAGCTATAAAAAATTATATTAAATAACATTTAATGCCAATAACATTTAAAAGGAGATATTTCTAAGATCTCCGTTTTACGTAAGTTATTCTCGCGTTACGACATACTCCCATCGATGTGCCAGACGCGACTGACCTTGCCTCTAACCGTTCAACGCACAGGCACAAAACATTTATTATAGTGTAAACTTTAAACAAACTTTAGACGCATTTCTCTCAAAACCATGTTTTTAAAGTCGATACCATAAATACCTCAATAACTGCTCAACCGATTTAATACCTTTGCACGAATAATACCTTTGTACCCCTTTTAACCATTCATACCTTATATCAGGAAACGTGACCCAATATACTCAATTAACGAGTACACTCGATGGGGGTGCAATAATTGTTCGGGCCTCGAACAGGTTAAACATGAGGACGATCTAAGCAGTTTTACATTTTCTACACTTATCCTGTGACTGCTGTTGAAGGCATGTTCGGTAACGCTAGATTTTTCGGTACGACCATATTTTAAGTGAGCCATGTGCTCTTTGAACCTTGTTTTGACTGACCTTCTAATTTGCCCAACATACTTTTTATCACGATCAGTACAGCTAATTTGGTATATTCCACTTTTTTCCAACCACTATTTTGTCTTTAGGATTACTCAACTTGAAAGACATCCTTCACTCTGGATACGGCATGCCTAGTCGGTATTTAAGAAATGTTCTATCACCCAAGAGATAACTTTGTCTTTTGACTGTACTAACTGCACAGGAACCACAGTATTTGTTTGCACTACGGCATTATCTGACGCATCATGGTCTGCTTCGCATTTCTCATAGTATCTCTGCTATTTCTTCATCAGACAGAAATCGCTTAGCCATTATTTATGATGATGCTTATTCAACACTGTATATAAAGAAAAGGCACTGACATGCCCACACATGCACAGACTTGCATATTCGACCAGTATGAAGACATAATTTTGTTGGTTGTTATATAGTTATAATACACTTATAAATAATATTCATATAAATAAGGTTAAAAGTAAAATTACACAAAGTTAATAAGTCTAAATAGTTTTGGGTCATAATGACCCGAGAATTATATACGTAACAATCTTGTTTAAATAATTTAATAATGACTTCTTGTAAAAACTATTTGGCAATATTATACTTTACACAGCAATGCACCCCACTTGTTATTATTATAGAAAATAATACAGCGACCCGAAAACAATCAGGAATGGAAAGATACTCTGTAGGAAAAGTCTACAGACCCCCGGGGGTCAGGTGGGTCTCGTCAACATCATCTGGTCGATCGAAGGTACCGGGTAAACTAGATATCGAGATCCCAAGAGTTTACAGAGTGCACGCTGGAGGTGATTTTTTATTCGGGACAGTTATTGACAGAGACATTTTGATCGACTTCAGCTCGACGTTCCGGTCTTCTCCAATTACGATTCGCCGAGATACGTTATGGTTGAATTTAACGGTGGGTGTATTCAGAACTGGTAACCGGCCCCGATGCGCACGTGCTTCCTTGCACACCGTCGATACCGCTTCTCTGACGGGTTATTTATTCAGGACGGATAAAAAGTTGGCAGACTGATCTTATGATTTATTTTCGAGAGAATAGGAAATCTGGTTACCTCAGATCTGACGTAGAGGAGATAAGGCTTCCGACAAAGGGAACGAATATATTACGTAATGTCTATATTGATACTATACGTATAAGGTGTCTCAATAAGGAATTTGAGAAAACGGAGATCTGTGATCTCGTAGTCACTAAAACTAACAACCACGACGACATTGTTTTTATGCTGGACATGTTTCGGTTTATCTAATAAACCTTTTGAAAGAGGGAAACTATTTGAAATATTTTTACTTTTCGTTAATAAGCATGCCCAGGTATTTGTGTTTTTATTTGCATTATTTTCGCAATCTCATCATTTTATTCCATCCGATGAGGATCAAATAACTTCTTGAATACTTCTTGAATTTTTGTTTGCATTCCTTTATTATATCGTCTATTGTATTAGATAGTCAGTAGTGGGTCCTCCGCCCTGTCTCTCTCCATCTGTTTATGTCTATTTATGAATCTATTAAATATCGTAGTTGGTTGTGGTTTTATTGTGTGACCTTATTTGGTTAGTGGTGCACTGATATATATTTTTGGCTGCTTCTATTAGTTTCTTGTCTATGTATCTTTTCTAGGCTCAACTACATTCTTTCTTTTTTTGTAGAGCCAATTATTTGGCCATGTCTGTAAAACATTGAAAGTTTTGTTCATTGTATTCAAAGATTTTCAGTTATCTGTTATATATTATGCTTACAATTAGCATTATTTTGTTATCGTCTCAATTCTATTTTCACTTTTATCTGTCCATTTTAGACCTCGTCTTCAGATGTTCGTTTGGGTATAGTTGGTTCTTTATCATCTCTATTTTTCCACTCTCGAGCTTGTTGTTTCTGTTTAGGAGCTCATCGAAGTACTTTATCCATCTTACACATTTTATCTGCTATTTTGTCCCATCACTTGTCCGTAGGTTTTCAGTTTTCTCTTCTCGCAACCTTACCTATATTCTTTACTACACGTATTTACTCTTTGTTTCTTCATATTTCTGCCGTCCTTTATATATTCTTTAATAATACATAAAGTCTAAATTATAAATATGAATATGGAAGATTTTATTACAATTTATTACTTTTATTAAAACAAAAAAAAATAAATGAATCGAGAACAATTCAAACCTGCGACCTTCTGTTTTCAAGACAGACGCTCTAACAGCTAAGCTATGCGAGGGTCTCTCTAACTTTTCAGAAAGCAGAAGGTCATAGATTCGAATCCTGCTCGGAGACGAATTTAGTTTCTTGTTTCTTTATTTATTATTCTTGTTATTTTCAATTCTGAGCACTGTAGGTATTTTACTGCATGTCCAAGAATGTGTAACTCATCAGTGTTTACACACGTACTTGTTCGGTATGGTTTAAAATTTATTTGGATTTTACACCTAACGAGCTATAAGATGGTGGCCCATTTATCTTTCTTTATTGGAGTATTTAGAGCAACTATAATGCTATATTGAAGGGGTTTCAATTTCGAGATATATTCAGCCAGCTCGAAAACGGTAACAATACCCATTATTACTGTTTCACGAAACTTATCTATAGAATTAACTTACTAAACCATACAGCTCTTTTACCAGACTTTCTTTCTATACAACAAACTCATTAAGATATTTAATAAATATTCTCGGCAACATTTTTCCATACTATTTTATATAGCAAACTTGTTTGCATTCGCAACACAGCAATGTTGTTGCATGTATAACAAGTACTCAAGGATGTTTGTACAATTGTGCAACCGTTCTACAACATTTGGTAATTTGCAGTGAGATATTATGTTAAGTAAATGTTATTGTATAATGTAGGGCCATACTCAATTTCTATAACAATCTATCGCTTGCTATAGAATATCGTAAAACTATAATTGCGTCCACGACTTCCGAACTGTGAAGTGGAAAATTTTATGAAAAAGCACTGTCGACTTTTAGGACACCACTTAAAAGTGATAAGGAGCTACACAGCTTGAAGGGTGTAATCAGAAGAGCTTTTTATGTCATCATGTTCTCTTTTAGTACACGCTTTTCTCGTATCGAATAATGGACTTTGTGGATAAAATATTTTTTATAATTTTACTTAGCTCATACTATATTACTATAGCTTTTTATATTTATATGCATTGTAAGCATCTTGTAAGTGTTCTTTGCATTGTTATATTTTTATATCTTATATTGATAACTGGGCTAATTTATAAAATTAATACCGTATATACTTAACTCACTACTTTAATTACAACGCAATCGACTGATTTTCTGTTTCATGGATTGTTTTGTGCACTATTGATCTGATGACGGGAAGGTCTGAAACTGCTTACCAATTAAACTATCATGAATTCTCTTCGTATTTTTTCACTTTCTGGATTTTATTCGTACATTTTTTCTTGGGAATTTGTAGTTTGCAGTTAATTTCAGTATGTAGATACCTCACAGTGGTAAAAATATATTAAAACAACCGACTCCTTCAATTGTTGTCAAACATACTCTGTAGCACATATATTTCGGGCTAATTTATTTAATGGTTATAAAGTATGGCTATGTTGCATTGGCTATGTTGGTTAAGTTCATTGTACTACATATTACAACAGAAGCGATCTCTGATGCCTGTATTGCCCTCTATGCTCATCATGTTAGCCGATGTAATGCAAATCTTGTTTGTATACAGTCATAATTATGTACTCTATTAGTTTCATATATTACAAATATTAGCATCAACATTATCCTTCAGTGTTCTGTTTTCATAAGCGGGTTATTGTCGAGATTATCCAATGAACTCACTAAGAGAAAAAATATTTCGTCAGAAATATAATAGCTCATCCCCAGCGGATTTTTATCACTTAACAGATTATCCAAAACTTTCACATACACAGTATGACAATTAAATAACGAGAATATTTAGATATACAAATAAACGCACATTGAATTATATTTAAAAGTTATTTTTTATTCAACATAGGTTCCAGTTATCTCAATCCGCTTTCTAACACGACGAAGCATGCATAGATTTTTGTATGTTATCCTTAGGAACGGCATTTAGTACTTGCGTCAGAGCTGCTTGAATGGCCGAAATATAATCAGAAAACGATCCTTTCATCGCAATTTTCAGTTTAGGGAGAAGAAAATAGTCACACGGTAATATGTCAGGCGAATACGGTGGGTGGTCAATGACACAGATATTTTTTAGTTAAAAATTCACGAACTTTTAACGTCTTATGTGATGGAGGTGCATTATCATGCAATAAGAACAGCTGCTTTCCTGCTAAATATTCAGATTAAACGCGCACAATTCTTGACTACAAACGACTTAAAACTGTTAAAAAATATTGTCTACTGACAGTTTTACCTTGTAGAATAAATTTCTTGTGGACAATCCCTTGTGAATCATAAAAAGTAATCAACATTGTCTTGATTCTTGACTTCTGAAAACGCAATTTGTTTGGTTTTGGCTCGCCTTTCGACTTCCATTCTGCAGATTGACGCTTAGCTTCTGGATCATATTCAAAGCACCATGTTTCATCACCAGTAATGATCGAATCAAGAACATCTGCATCATTTTCAGCAGCTTTAATAGGTTAATCACTGGTTACCACCAAAACGATAATACATTGCTCGATGCCCATTTCGTCGACAAAGTCGACATTGTCAAGAGCCACCAGGAAATAAGGACGAACGAGAATGTCTGCTGTGAGTGACTAGAGGGTTTTTCGACCTGTACCCATATTTCATAGAATTCCTCTGTTTATTATTGGACACATTTTTAAGTAATCTCACGCTTTCTACACTAATTCTATGGTTATTGTTAAAAGCATGCTCGACTACGCTAGATTTTTCTACACGCCCAAACTTTAAGTAGGCCACATGCTCCTTGAACCTCGTTTGTAAGGCCCTTTTTGTTTGCCCTACATACCTTTTCTCGCAATCCATGCAACTGATTTCATAAATTCTACTTTTTTCCAACATATTTACTTTATCTGTTGGATTACCTGATCTGTTGGATTAACAGTGATTTTAAAGTGTTATTTGACCGAAAAGCAACTTTTATGCCTACTTGGTTAAAAATCTTTGGAAGACCATTAATTAGCTTACCTATTAGTTTTCTATCATATCCGTTATTTGTAACTATGTTCCTTATACGGTCCCTCTCCTTGTTGTGCCTAACTGAATTAAGCGGAAAGTTTTCTAAACGGTAGACTAAAAAATGTAAACTAGCCATTTTTTGTTGTACACAATGAGGGGAATCGGCCGAAATATACCTATATGTAGCGGTGTTTTTCATGTATACATCAAATTCTAATCTACTATTATTTTTAATGACTAAAGTGTCTAGAAATGACCCATTGTTCTCTATTTCATATATGAGTTTTAAAGTAGAGAATAGTGAATTTAATTGAGCCAGAAATGTATCAACATTAGCCCTTTTTGTGCCGAAAACCGCGAAAATGCCGTCAACATATCTATGCCATACCCTTGGGAAATGCTCAAATTCTTGGCTAGCCTGGGTTTCAAACTTACTCATAAAGAGGTCTGCAATGAACAACGAGAGACTATTGCCCACGGCCGTTCCTTTATGCTGCCTATAGTAATGACCACTGAATTGAAAGTAATTTTGATCCATGCATAGCTTAGTTAAAAGTAAATATTCCCGCATAATTTCATCACTCAAATTACGCAGAAATGACGATAACTTCCGAAAATGGACATTTAGAAAAAATCCAAAAATCCGCAACTTTTATTTTTTCAGGCAATTTTAAAATTACAAAAAGAAAAATTAAATTTATAATCTACAAGAGCAGGAGTAAGAAAAAAAATTGTTTAACCCCGTAACGAATCCGTGGGTGCGCCACTGTTTTCTCTACTTAAAATGCAGAGGTCCTAACAAGGAACGATCTGGTCTTGAACTGATCTCGATATTTCTTCTCGTTTCTGAAATATTGCAAAAAATGTGTTTTTGGGGGTAACTTTGAGCGCCCATTGCACACCCCAAAACCAAAAACGGGACGTTGGAAACAATAGGTGTCAAATATTTTTCGGTGTCTACACTCCTACCAAATTTTATCAAAATCGGGGAGGTACACTTAGTTAGAGATCAAACATCTGTACAGTAAATAAAGTATGCTTGAGATAGAAACATATGAACGTTACAAAAAGCATAGCTTAAATACTATAGAAGTCCTTTTGTCTCTTGTCGTTTCCGATGATGCTGACATCTTAACTTCCTGTTTCCTCTTTCTTCCAGAAATGTTCAAGTCCCACGTGACACTTTGAAACGTTCGAATAACGAAAAAATACTCAGTTCACGAATGTTTCATGTTTAAAATTGCAAGATCTGGTTGCTTTTTAGTGACTACACAAAGATATTACAATGCTTTCTAACTACGAATCAAATGCGAATCAGTACAAATCACATGGGACTTGGACATTTCTGAAAGTCCGGTATTAGAACAGCACAAATTAGCCAAGCCCTTCGAAAATGTCGCTTTTGGTCCGTTGCTGTTTTCACGTAAACAAAACATTCTCACATATATACATACATACACATTTTACCTTATACATATTCACACATTATAAAGTAGAATGCTTTCAGAAATATCCAAGTCCCACGTGACACTTTTAAACGTTCGAATAACGAAAAAATACTCAGTTTACAAACGCCTATGTTTGAAATGTCAAGATTTTATTACTTTTTAGTGACACACACAACACTATTACAATGCTACCAACTACGATAAACAAATTCTTAGAACAGGAATCAGCATTTGAAAAAATAAATTTTTTGAAAAACTGTTCTTTGAAAAAACATTTTTTTGTGTGAACGAACATCGAATAATTTTTTTAAATTTATTTTTCAAAAAAAATTTTTCTTTTGAAAATTTTTCAAAACAATTTTTCTTTTTAAAAAAAAATCCGAACAGCCCCTGCATTCAATCGCCAAATTTTAACTGAATCTCGCCAAAAGTTACCGAGGTTTCTTTTCATATAGCTCTATAATAATCTAATATAGCAAACAATTTTTAATTTAAATACGTATGAAGAGAAATAGTCCCTTGTAGGGGTACGCAGAAATGACGATAACTTCCGAAAATGGACATTTAGAAAAAAATCCAAAAATCCGTAACTTTTATTTTTTCAGGCAATTTTAAAATTACAAAAAGAAAAATTAAATTTATAATCTACAAGAGCAGGAGTAAGAAAAAAAATTTTTAACCCCGTAACGAATCCGTGGGTGCGCCACTGTTTTCTCTACTTAAAATGCAGAAAAAATACTCAGTGTACCACTACTCATAGTGTCACTAAATTTTATTACTTTTTAGTGACACACACAACACTATTACAATGCTACCAACTACGATAAACAAATTCTTAGAACAGGAATCAGCATTTGATCACAAGCGACTTAGACATTAGCCGTATAGTAGACATATTTTTTCGACGTCGGTTTTCAACTGCAAAAAATAACACATTTCATTAGCCAACTGCCTGAAGCGACTTGTCAAAAAGAGGAGATCCGAATACGTATTCGGCGCTTTTTATCCCCCCTTTTCTCATTACATTCCCGCCCTCCTCGGTGTTAGAGAATCATCAGTACATTTCAAACATAATCCCTCGGGAGGACTGCAAATCCCTATACCAGAAGAGCAATCAGACCGAATTGACAATGTATTATTATCTGTTAGAGTCCCTTCCGCAGCAGTTATAGCGAATGATTGACGGACCAGTAAGATAGCGCCCCAGACAACCATTCATGATAGAATAAGTAGGGATTTTTGCCGGAAATAGGATCGGACCACTTATCTGATAGCAAAAACCGTTGCCAGCATTAAAGTATGACGTCTTGGTATTTCATAAATACGAAATTTTATGATGACAGCTTTTTATCTCCAGTCGGTACCAGACGAAACGACATCAAAAGGGCCTTTGGTAACAAAGCTGCAAATAAAATTTGTGTTACTTTTTTATGTTTAGATATTTACGATAAGTTCTTAAAAACTACACATTATCAAGATATTATTATATTTTATTCTTGAATCTCAAGACGTATTGCTAAAATACCTTATTTTTGCAAATCGGCACCGTTCCCTCACTCAACCTAATCATAATGTTGTCATAAGATTGGACTAATATATGTGGTATAGGGAAATAATTCCAGTGCGTTTAAATATATACGCAATGACTAAAGTTGAAGAAAGAACAATAAACTAGAATGTTTGTTTAAACCTTGATAACTAACTAAGTAACAAAATCGGGCATACAAAAATCTCCTGACGATTTTTACCTGGCGATTTGAACGAAACTGTATTCAATATATTAAGTACCTGTAAAAACTTTTTTAATAAATATATTGAAGCCGAAGGAATCACGAAATTCTACAAAAAAAGATCCTGCTTTACGTTAATAGTGCACACAATCAGTCGAAATCTACTACTCGTGGTGTTTTTATTATATACACAGCATGACAATTAAATAACGAGAATTTTTATTTAAATCATAGAACACGTAGCGCCAACTATCGAGCATATATATTGTTAGAAAGATACAAGTCATCCCTTTCGAACGCATCCAAGTTCATACTAATCGGATGACAGCTTACAAAGTTACAGCCATTTGAATGACGGTAAAAATTGTGTTAATATAAAAACATAATGGAATAAAGAGCAAATATTAAATTTAGTTTTAAACTGAAAAAGAATGTGCAGAGACTCACGAATTGATAAAAAAAAGTGTATGCCGATGATTGTATGTCTAAAAGTAGAGTTTATAAGTGGTTCAATCGTTTTAAAAATGGTCGTTATGATTTAAATGATGATGAAAGACCTGGTCGTCCAAAAAGTAAAAATTGTGCTGAATTGATAGAAAACTCCGTGAAATCCTTGCTGTCGATGGAAATTTTACTGTCAGAATATTGGATGAAGAATTAAAATAAAAAAAAATTGCGTTTTCGGAAGTCAAGAATCGAGACAATGTTGATTACTTTTTATGATTCGCAAGGGATTGTCCACAATGAATTTGTTCCACAAGGTAAAGCTGTCGATGGAGAATATTATTTAGCACTTTTACATCGTTTATGGTCAAGAATTGTACGTGTTAGGCCTGAATATCCAACAGGAAGACAGCTGTTTTTATTGCATGATAATGCACAACCACATAAAATGTTAAAAGTTCGTGAATTTTGGACTAAAAAAATATCTGTGTCATTTATCACCCACCGTATTCGCCTAATATATCGCCGTGTGAGTTAAATGGAACCTATTTTGAATAAAAAATAACTTTTACACATAATTCAATGTATTTTTTTATATATCTGAAAATTCTTGTTATTTAATTGCCATACTGTGTATACCCATTCTTCGTCTCATTTCCATAATTTGCCCCATGACTGTAAATCAATATCTTGATTGAAAAATAACTTTTTTATATTTACCTCTTTTAGATTGTGAAATTAGCTACATTGTTATAAATTGTTAATTTAACGTATTAGATTCACTACTCCTTTACTCCTTCACAATGTTAACTGAAGCATTTGCACGTTTGTGACTATGTGTATGTAGTTTTGTTCTATTAGTTAAACTAAACATAGAATCTATAACAAAAATGTAAATCCCAAAATCTCCTAAATGACATATTTTACACCCCCCTTATGCAAAATATCTTTAAGAATACTCTGTAGAACATTTCGATACAAAGAACTTTTATACCAAATATTGTGCTTTAAAGTTACTAAAAACTTATTCTAAAGTTAACATACGTTAAGCTAAAAAATCTACAAGTGTTATCAGGAATAGTTTTCAAATTAATGCTATTTCAGAGAACAATAATATCTATCATGTTATTCTTATTGCACTCGTTTGCAACTAATTAGTAGTTTCTAGCTATCCACGAGAACATTTGAAATTATAGTAGCGGTGTCGAGTATTACTTGATTAAACAACTCAAAAGATAATCACTTAACCACGGTTACGTGAACTTTAATTACGATAATTTCTATGCAACCACATGCAAGGGTTTGCAAGCTAAACCACGTCTCGGCTCCAATGGAGTAAAGGTTTAGTCAGAAGCAGTAACGATTTACCCTTTTATATTCCCATTACATTTTACTGGCGCAATATTATGCAACTATTCATTCACAGTTCTAGGTAATACATCCCAGGTCGAACACCTTAAACATCTGATGTCTTAAACAAGAACAAGAATGTACAACATTCGTTTAAAAAACTTAAGGACATCATAACACTTGATATATTCCATGCTGTTATGTTGTCCGCGCTGATGTTTTGGTATATTATCCTTATTCACCGAACCTACCACTGTCCAATTATCATTTACGCTGGTCACTAAAAATTCTTTAAACGGGATAACCTTCGCTAATGAGAACACTGTCAAGAGACACTTGTATTGCTTTTTCGCCAACAAACCTCAGGTGTTACACAATGCAGCATAATGAAATTAACAGAAAGATGGCAAGAGGTTCTTCATTGAGTAAGATTAATACTGTGCAAATAAATAAATAAATCGTATTTTATCTCACTCTGAAAAAGAACTTATTTGCCATCCAAACCAAAACAAATTGGTAACATTAATCTTACAAGAAGATGCCGCCAACTGCGAAATACAAATTTGAATGAACTATAGTTCATTCGACAGGGGAAGTCGAAGGTACAAAAAGTGTAAAAGGGTTTGGGTGAATGAACCTTCGTTTCCGAGAAATTTGCATGTAAAGTTGAGCATTTGATTAGCTCTCTGTAAGTATCTTTGATAGCTTTCACCAATCGTGAAGCGCTGTAGCTAAGTAGCTTAAGACACGCTGTCTATATTTTATCGCCTGGCGCGAGTCAGCTCGAGTCCACATACCGGCGACAACTTTTTTTTATTTTTTAGAACTGCATTTATTAATTTCATTAATTTTCACCAATTTTCTTTACTATCAAATAGTAATATATATATAGTCTTTCCAAGTAAAAGAAAATTGGTAAAAATAAAATTAAAAAATAAAGAAAAATGGAGTGCGCGCCTTAAGCTACTCGGCCACATTGCTTCATGCTCACTGAACGCTATACGCTATCAAAGATACTTATCAGAGAGCTGGTTGAATGCTCAACTTTACACGCAAATTTCTCAGAAATGAAGGTCCATTCACCCAAACCCTTTTACACTTTTTGTACCCTCGACCTCCTCTATCGAATGATCTATAGCTCATTCAAATTTGTATTTTGCAGTTGGCGGTATCTCGTTGTTAGTACGAAAAATTGTATAAAATATCTACGAAGAATACATAAAGTTTAAACCACATCTCTGAGTATAAATTCTCAATCTATCAAGTTGCACAGTAAGGACACCTAAGCTTAACAGTGATTTTTATCGCAATGTTGTAACAGTGAATTTTATCGAAATTAATCATAAACCCTAGATGAAAGAAGAAACGCATACAATAGTTCTTCTTTAATTATCTTATCGTTGCAAATTAATTATTATCAGAATGTTTACTAACGCAACATAGCGAAAATTACTACTTGTATTGTCCGCACTTGTCTAGGTAGTCGTAACAAACCTATCTAGAACCGCAAAAACAAAAAGCAATGACAACGGTCTGCGGCAGAATGCGTCGTTTTAATAAATTATTGTTACAAATTGCGCTACAATTCCCGGGAAATTATAACCGCATAAACAGATGCAGATAAACTGGGAAACCGCAGGGGGTATTTTAACTCAGGCTCCGAATGTAGCTTTTTATTATACAGAAGCGCTGGCCATGCGTGAGACAGAATGTATATTTTGCGCAGAACCAGTTGAAAGATATGTGTTACACAGTATTCTATTCCATGTGCTTTAATTTAAAGTTATATACGTCTCTTAGATCTCAGAAAAAAAATTCAGTAGATGTAGGACGGTTTGTCTTCATTGCAGTTCTGCGAGCTTATTTGAAACTAGTACATGAATCTTCATTCGCAAACCTAAAACAAAACGTTATTAAACCTGAAATATATAGCAGATGGAGAAATATTAAACAGATTATTATAGCGATACTTCGCAAGTTCTAGATATAATGTTATAAAGAGAAAACATTATTGCAAATTATTCAAAATTGACAAGTGATACTAAGGAATACTTGGCACAATATTTTTTTGGATGGCTATTAACAAAACCGTTCAGTAAGAAAATTGTGATAATTTCAATCACTTCAGCTATATATTACAAAACGTTTTAATTGGAAAGAGAAAGTAGGAGAGAGAGCATTATTAGTCGGTATGGAACAGAATGCAGGTCATTGGATAATCCAACGGTAAAAGGGGTGTTGCGGTAACAGAACCGTGCGGTAACAGAACCGATCAGTGACATGTGTAAATCCCATTAGCGTTACCTGACACGGCTGTGAGAACGAGTGTGGGTTGAACTTTTCACGAATGTGGATTCAAATTTTGGTAGACTCGAAGATTAACATAAATGCACATAGCTGGTAGTTTCTGCTCATTGCTATGCACAAAATTCGGATCAAGATTGAACATTTTAAATTTTGGCAATGCATTTGTTTTGGTAAATCTCACCAAACCGAAATTCATGTAAACAAACGATGTTGTCCATTAATGCTTCCAGCAGTTTAAACTAAACTACACATGTGTAGTTTAACAAATAGGGAAGGGCCATTTTTAATATTCGGTTTCTGGGAGAGATTATAGTTGTTCCACAAATTTGACAATATACATCGCAGCTATTTATAACGGCCAACTGGTCAGTATATTCCAGTAATCCAGTCCCCCCACCTCTTGCTCCCCCACTTCTATGAAGGGTGATGTGTCCAATAAGAAATAAAGGGATGTGGTTTCAATGATGGGGAAACCCAAATCAATCAATCAGGAGCAAGGGGGTATCGTTTTAGTGGTGGGGGAACCAACCAATCAGAGAGCAACGGGGCGTGGCAGTTATTTTCCCAATCGACCAAGCAAAGCAAAGGGGACATATCCGCCATTTTTTCCACTGGCCAATGAGAGCAAGGAACGTGGTGGTCACCGTTTTTCCCATCAGCCAATCAAAGGACAAGGGGGAGGCGTGGCCGCCATTTTTTCCACCGACCAATCAGAACAAGCAAGGCATAATGTGGTGCCCACCATTTTTGCCATTTACTTGAACATATATGGAAGTTTTTCCGCAAGAGGTGCGTGCGCGTCATCCTGCCGAGTTGCTGCTGTTGCCACACTGACAGAATCGCGCCCGCATTCGTCGCTCACTACTGGTGGCGCTGTGTAGTACTTAAGCCCGCGATACAGATCGCGCGGGGTTAATTCCACCTCCGCAATGCAGGTGGTGCAAAATAAAATGAAATTATGATTTGCTTTCTATCTTTTTCATTAGGAAACTCTATTTATACTGTTTAAAATATTACACTTTTACAAATTCAAATAAATGCGTGAGATTCGGATTAACTTAAAAACAAAAGCTTAAACATTTTCCAAAAATTTGGGTAAGGCAAGTTGACGTGTTCGTAATTTTTGGCACTAAAAAACAGCAATATTCAAGATATTGTTAGTCACTGTCTCTGGCGGCTTCCAAAGATGCCGACTTGGTCGGCAAAACGTGCATCGAGCAGTTAATTTCTTGTTTTGGTTAAGTAGTAACCAATGACGAACCTGATAGAAATTTGATATAAAAATAAAATTTGAAAGAAAATTACGTGTTTCTTTTTTATTTCAAAACGGTACTTACTTTAAAAATAGCCCTCGTATCTTCCACACCAGGATGAAGTTAGAATTTTATTTCAACTGATTATGTATATAGAAAAATGCTAAATAAAATATTAAATTAGTTCACATCTAGTTTCACATAAATTTACTTAATTTGTTATCGTAAGTACGCATTTTAGCTAACAATTACGTAAAATCCTTTTGTCTACCCTATGTCGGAGAAGGAGAAATAATCTCAATTAGGCAAGTGACGTTACAGACAATGTTTATATTCGAAATAAAAGTTAGAATTTACTCTTCAAATAAAAGAGAGTTTAAATTTTCTATTTGCGCATATTTTTATTGTAAGTGCTGAGGTTAGCTAACAATTACGCAAAATCCTTTTGTCTACCCTGTGTCGAAGAACGGAAAAATATCAATTAGACAAAGAACGTTACAAACAATTTCTATATTAGAAATAAAAGTTTTTATTTCTAATGTTATCTTAATATATTATCTTAACTATATTAGAAATAAAAATTTACTCTTCAAATAAAAAAAGAGTTTAAATTTTCTACTTGCGCATGCGCATTGCAATAAAGCCAATTCTAGAACTATTTAATAATTCTATACGTTAAAATAATACAAAAAAAGATTGGAATGGCGCGTAGAAAATAACAATATTTTCTATGCTTCATTCCGATGGGCGTAAATGGACCTGTTTAAATTTTAAATCAATCTGCGGTCAATTATTCGATTACATCTACTTTTCAGAGATCTTCTGAATCCACTGAATTTTATGTACTACATCGAATGGTACTTTGTACGTGTAAATTAGCATTCTTGAGCGGTCAACTAAACTATTAGGATCATTTTCGCATTCATTGTCTTCAAGAATCATCTGCCTCTTTACTTCCAGATCGTCATCACCATCAAGATTGTAAGGAGCACTTGTTGCGTTAGGTCTGTGAACTTCCTCCCCTTTTCCGAATAAAGCTTTTTCATCGCATATACTTTTGAACAAGTAATAAGTTAATTAACGGTCGGTTAATGGCAATTAACCGACCCTTCAGATTTTCTTTTCATCGCAATCTTCAAGACGATGCTTCTTCTTTCCCTTCCTCCCCTTTTCCGAATAAAGCTTCTTCATCACATATATTTTTACCAAATAATATATTATGGCAATTAATCGATTCTTCAGATTTATCTTCTTCGCAATCTTCAAGACGGTGCTTCTTCACAGAATTCTCTGATTCTATACTATAATATTTAAAGTTGAGCAGCTATTATGTGTTTGATTGAAATTGTCTTTTGAGGATATTTCTTCTGACAGATTTACTGCGCTTTGTGCATTCCATTTTAATAAAGTAGTAATGTTATAAAAGTCAAATTTCAAATTTGTTACAATGGTAATGGCGATCATGAGATATTCAAGTGGCGTTCAAAGTCTTAATGCTTCCTTTAGATAAGCAATATACATCAATTTGCGATTTTTAGATAGTATTAGACGTATGGTAGCATTAAAGTGTCGAAAAAAGGCAGTTTTCCATCTTTCTCTATTTCACAGATTCATTTTATTGTTTCATAGTCCGAATTTATTTCACTAACGAAATGAATTGTGAATTTGGAAGCTTTGATTTTGTAACAAGTTCATCAATTAACTGCTCGACGCCCGTTTCCTAAATTTTCCTAAATTTGGAAAAATGTTTATGCTTTTATTTTTAAGTTAATCCAAATCCTGAGCAATTATTTGAATTTGTTAAATTGTAATATTTTGTAGAGTATAAATATAGTTTTCTAACAAAAAATAAAGAAAAAAAATTCGTTTTATTTTGCGCCACCTGTGTTGTGGACGCGGAATTAACCGAGCGCGACTTGTACCGCGGGCTTAAGTACTACACAATGCCATCAATAGTGAGCAACAACTTCCATGTATGTAATATCCATGTAATATAGAAGAATGGAGTATGGATATTTTCAAAACTGTGTGATTGGCCTGTAGCAGGAATGGCGGCCACCACGTCATCCCTTTCTTGCTGTCATTGGTCGGTGGGAAAAATAACGGCCACGTCTCCCCGTTGCTCTCTGAGTGGCCGGTGGGAAAAACGGCGGACACGCCCCATGCTCTCTGATTGGTTGGTTTAGGTTCCTCCAAGATCACGTCCTCTCGCGCGGAGACCGCGCTTCTCAAATACAGAAAGCAAGTGTCGTTTGTCATCCATTAACTTTATAATATTGATAGCAAATTGGCGACGATAAATCCGAAATTTCTAATAAAAGAATTACCGATATTTTCATCACAGAGTGTGAAAACATCAATCAACTCTTGCATTCTATAGTCATATATTTGGCGTTGGGTATATGGTTTGGACTACTGCAGTTTTTCTAGGTATAAAGGGAGTTTCCGAAAATAATGAGTACTGTGCTAAGTCGAATACTGTACATAAAATTGAAGAAGCTGTTAAGAAATCACTTGGGTTCAAAAGGGAATGTTCTTGTTACACAGCATTAGTTTCTTTCAAAATACCTGATAAGTTAGCAGTCAATTGCAGAACATGTGGCTAAATGGACAACAGATATTGTAGACTGAGTTTAACTGTACCTGTAAATTCTCCATTGTCGATTTCTTTCTATGTGTCCAATTCATCAGAGAGAGTCCAGAAAACACCATAATAGAGCAATTACTTCAATTCGGAACAACAACTTTACAAAGCATAGTGGAGAAGGCAATTGCGCTAGATGCATCGAAATCCGATTCAATTGAATTAGCTTAGAAAATACAACCCCACCAGTATCGAACGACATCCACAAAGTCCAAGAGTCGTATAAGAACAAAAAACTACAATAGGCATCAAACTAAATCCGTTTTTCTTCCACTACTCAAACGAGCCCATCACTGAAATCTCTTCTGATGATGCCGACTTAGTGGTGGTACTGGTTCTGGTTCTGGTTCTGAATAGGCGGGGGTGCCGTTATCCCGCAGCACTCAGAGTCCTCAGCAGGTCCATTGTGTATCCCCCTGGAGTCGCGCCCCTAGCCCCTCAGCCAGCCCACACATTCCATGAAGGCCAGCAGACGTCCTGGGGCGGAGCTCCGGATTCCACCTGAAGTCACGGTTGAGTCC
>JAWQRM010000456.1:0-22520 GCA_033557675.1 Coptodactyla brooksi | reverse complement strand
GTATAGAGATATTGAGGGTTGAGTTATTTTATTATCCAAAAGAGTTTGGATTTGCCTTTGGATTTCCGCGCGCATAGCTTGTGGATACTGAAACGACTTTACGTAAATTGGGTTGTGGTTCTTAGTTCTAATTCTGTGTTTCACCGTGTTAGTAAAAGTCAAGTTCGAATTGTCATTATAAACAATGTCTTGATATTTTGAACATAGGTCATTAATTTTATGGCGTTCTGCCTCATCAAATGGTTTGTCCTGATGTGGCTCAAAATCATTTGTGATCGTTACATAATCCAAAGTTCTTACAGGAAGTCGCACATCTTCCATTACTGACTTTAGCTAAGCATTCTGGTAAAGTAACTGTTTCATTAATTTTTAATTCGGGGATTAACACGTCTCCATTTTCTATGGTAACAGGTAAACTTAAAAATTGATTTTCGTTAGTAAGTTTTGTCAATACGCGACTGTCATTGTACTCTAAATAGAAGGGTATTACTAAGGGTCCTAAGTGTAAAGTATTTGTTTCATAATTAATTCTGGTTCCGAAAATAAGTAATTCGAAAATTTTGGATAAACTTTATTTGCATTGATTATTAAATCTGTGGCACCAGAGTCTATTAAAACTTTTAGATCTAAATTTGGCAGATATATGAATGGCAATTTTGGTAAGTTACTGATTGAATGTAGATCAATTGCGTCTGGTCCGAGGCTTGTAGAGGAAAATTTCCCTCCTCGCGATATTCGCAATCATTGTTAGGTTGCTCTTGTTCAGAATAATATTGTTGTTCTTCGTCATACAAATAGGGTTGCTCTTCGAAGGTTGCAAAATTATATTGGTCATTAATAGATTCGTTCCCAATATTATGCAATTCTTCAAATACAAAATTTTGTTTGTTAATTGGATGAAAGTAATTTTGATTTCTTAGTTGGGAAGGTACTCTCGATTGTACAGACATGAAAGAAGGTTTGTATTCCTGTTTGTAAATATTAGAATCGGGTTTGGTACCAAAGGTTTGTTGGTTAATCGGGAATCTATTGGCCTGCGACACTGGTTTATTTATTGAACCAGTGAATTGCCTTTGTTGTGGACCAGCGTTATGTTGATTTGGCACAGAGGTAGGTCTGAAATTATGGTTTGGAAAGCGAGGTGGAAACGTGTTTTGGGCTGGTTTAAAATTTGTATTTCCAAAATTTGGATAAAAAGCGTAGTTGGGTAATTGTTTTTGATTTTTTTATTGGGAAATCTTATTTTGCTTTTCGGTTTCTTGCATTCCTTTTTAATAATCAGTGCATTGGTTTTCTTGCAATTTATTGTCATGGACCCGGTATTTTTGTAATGCTTCTTCCAAATTCTCAAAGTCAAAATAGATTAGGTAGTTTCTGTACGGTTCGTTAATGCCTGAACAAAAAATACTAAGAGATTGTTTTTGGTAAAATTCTTTCTTAAAATTTCGGATATCAGCGTTCTCTTCATGTAGTTGGACGTATTGTAACAAATCATTTTGGGCGAGTAGAATTCTATCATAATAATAGTCGTATTTTTCAGCTCGGGGTTATATTGCATTGCGAAGGGCGGAGATCAAGAGCCCACCGTATTTATTCAAAAGGGCTGTCTCTAGCTTCGCCTTTAACCTTTGACAAGATTGCAACATTAAACAGGTACGTTTGAGTCGCGGTTAATTGGTTGGTTAAGAAATTGCAAAGATTATCAACAGCGGTCACAAAAATAGACAGATTTGAATTCTGAGAAAATTCTGGTTCCTCAACGCAGTTAAATCATGTGTGCTAAAAAGAGACTTTCATCTGTTGTTGCATGGACGTAGCTTGGGCAGGCGGTATTACGTTACCGTTTAAATTTTCCACTGTTAACTGCAGTGGAATAGCGCAAGATTGTGCTTCGTTTATCTGTTGCATTGCAAAATCTGAGAGAGTCGTATCACCTTTAGTGATAAGGCACGTTTCCGATTCAGACTTTTTACGCGAAAAATTTGTTTTTCGTCTTAAACCTAATCTATCTTCGTTTGTTAACTCTATTTCTACGTTTGTGTCAGATACAATCACTTACATTTCAAGGATAGAATTGTTGAAAATAAAATAATCAAGTTCAAAATTATGGTAAATAATGCACATCGACACGGAATAAAACAAATGAAAATGAGGGTTACGTGTTGTCCGGAATTTATTCTCTTCATGTTTTCTCCGTGGTTTTGGTTGAATGGTCAATTTTCCAAGGCTCGGATTTTCGGTAAGGCCTTAAAAGGCTCCGTGATCCCACGAAATCGAGTTTCGTGAAATGGATCTTCCAAAGATCCTGTTCTTCGCAACGCCAGTTATGTTTCTCACTAATTTTTTAATGTGAAAACACTTCCTTGTTGTTGAATTATTTATTAAACGCTTTTAATGACGTAAAACTGTTATAATAAAATGTAATATAAAGCGGATTTCCGTACAGTCCCGTAAGAGTGTATTTCCGTACAGTTTCGGAATAATCGAGTTTCGAAAAACTCGATTATTCAACATTGCCAACTCCTGAAGATTTTTACGATATATTACATAACAGGCAAGTTTCAGAAGAAGATTATGGCCGAGCACAAAAAATGTGGGATGTTTTCAATTGTCAAAATTTAGGACAATATAGCGATATCTATTTAACAGCTGATGCACTTCTTTTTGGGAGATATCTTTGAAAATCTTAGGAAAATTAGCGGATAATTTTATAAATTAGATCCTTGAAACTACTTCACTGCCTCAGGGTTTGGATGGGATGCATTACTACGAATGACTGGCGTAAAATTGGAATTATTAACTGACATCGATATATTACACTTCTTCGAGGGCGGTATCCGCGGAGGTCTTAGTATGTGCACAAAACGAATGGGCAAAGTAAATAATAAATTTATGGATGAGTATGATACCACAAAATCATCATCATAAATTTTAAAATTTTATATAATTTAAATGGCTAACAGAAGATGAAATAAATCAGTTAGATATTAACGGTTTAGGTGCAGATGGTGAAACTGTTTATGTGTTCTAGGTAGATTTAGAATACCCACTAGATTTAGAAAACATGATGAGCATAACGATCTACCTTTCTGCCCGGAAAATAAGACTCCTCCGGGATCGTAGCACACGAAATGAATGACGAATTTATCAAACAAAGAGAAATATATAATTCATTACGTCAATCTAAAACAATGTTTAACACATGGGTTAAAGTTAATTAAAGTTCATAGAATTCTCGAATTTCAACAATCAAATCGAATGTCTGAATATACAAACTTTAATTCGTGTAAACGTGGAGAAGCAAAGAATGATTTTGAAAGGAATCAATATAAAGCCATGCATAACGTTGTATTTGGTAAGTCAATAGAGAATGTTAAAAATCGGTCGGATATTCGGTTAGTGAGCCATTGTGAATGTCGCCATAGAAAGCTTGGTGCAGAAACTTTAATATCTAAACCACACTTTAAGCCTTCAAGAGTTTTCTTTGATAACCTTGTTGCTTTTGAAATGCAAGTATCTCAAATTAATTACAATAAACCATTGTATGTAGGCTTTTGTATTTTAGAGTTGTCAAAGACTGTAATACACGAATTTGCTGTATTACGAGTATCTGAAATTGGAGTATGCTCAAAACATGTACCTTCTGTATACAGACACTGACTCGATCATTTTTACATGTTAACGCCGAAAATGTTTACGATGATATTAAGCAGGATATAAAAAAATGTGATACATCCAATTATCCCATAAATAATATTCATAATATACCGCGTAGGAATAAAATTGCTTTATTACACTTTGTCCTGTACAACATACGTCATCAAAGATTATAACAGAGAAATCTTTAATATTAGATATATTAAAGTGTATTGGTATAATATTAGACATATATCAATACAATCATTCATGTCTGAAAATTCGAAATATCCACAATCTTCTACGAGTCCAGGAAAACGACGAAGGTATTCGACGAAGACAGTAACTTTAAAGAGGAACAGAATGAGCTTGCCAGGGAAAGAACCATTCCTAATAGCAACAGCATCTTACGTCAGATTTTGGAGCAAGATAAAACTATTAATGATGGTCGTTTCCCAGGATGATTTCCCGAGGGAAATTATATTATATATAGACCACCACATACAATGGCTGTTAATGCAAAGTGTGGGAGGTATGCATTTCAAAACCCACATCCTCCTACGGTTTATGCGCACCATTCCCGCAATGCACCTTCAACAGTAAACAGTGATTCTGTGCTAGCAATAGCTGTTAGTGTTGGAAGCGAACAAACTTTATTCCTATCACAATTTTTTAACCAAACTGCTAAAAATTATTATGCTAACAACCCTTTACCAGCCATTCCCATTCTTTCGTAATAAGCTTCACCAAATGCTTACTAAACAAATATCAAAATTACAAGAAACTTTAAAAGAAGAAAGAAAAAATTATCTGCAACGACTAACACACGATCCTGATATAGTAAATATAATTTCAGCACTAACAAACGAAATAGAAAAGTTCGAATCTTCAAGAGCTTTTCTGTAACGTGCGTGCATGACTTAGTACACTCTTCCACTTTTGTATCCCTTATTTTGTAGTATCCTTATCATTTTATCATATTCTTTCTACTTTATTACCTAACTACAGAAGCTGGTGACAAAGGATATTGTGTATTTATTTGTATGTATATTTTTATTTATTTATTTATGCATTGATTTCTATATTTATTTGTGTACTTATTTAGTTGCTTAGTTATTAGTCATTTACCTTATTGTTACGTTCTTCACCACATTTTATAATTATAATTTTAATACATTTTGTTCTACTTTTTATTTCTATTTTATGATCGTAACAAAGTGTTGAAGACTACTTCATTGTGTTTTACTTAATATTAACAAAAATGTAAAAAATTAATCGGTATTGCCTCGCGAGGTTGAGTAACTTTACTGTTAAGTTCTTTATCCCATTTTACTATTACAATGTTAGTACATTTTGTTCTGCTTTTTATTTCGATTTTTTTGTAGTAATAAAGTGTTGACTACTGCGTTGTGTTTTGCTTAATATTAATAAAGAAGTGAAAAATTAATCAGGTAAACTTAAAAATTGATTTTCGTCAGTAAATTTTGTCAATACGCGACTGCCATTGTACTCTAAATAGAAGGGTATTATTAAGGGTCCTAAGTGTAAAGTATTTGTTTCGTAATTAATTCTCGCATTAAACTTTGCTCCAATTAATAAGTCCTTTGTTCCAATTAATGCATCAGATCTTTTATGCCAATCTATTACTCTCATTTTTATCAAAGGTTTAAGTCCCAATTCGTTGTATTTTGCTTAATATTAATAAAGAAGTGAAAAATTAATCAGTATTGCCTTGCGAGGTTGAAATTGGTGAACCAGATTTGTAAGACACGTAACAAAGTAGTTTTAATTATTAATCAAACTTTGTGTAGAGAACACCATGACCGACATATGTAACCTGCTGAAACAACCATTAGCCCTGCCTGTTGTCGATATTAAAGGTGGCTTTGAAAACACATCTTTCAAACGAAATAGTGACCGATTCTCTAAGGGTTATAAACGTGGACTTATCGTAGGTTCGAGTGGGTGTGGAAAAGCGAATGCGATGTTGTCGCCCCTTCTTTCTAGGAACGGTTTGAGATTTTTAAATATTTATTTATGCTTAAACTCTTTATATCAAAGCAAATACGAATACCTTCGTCGTTTACTTGGACTCGTAGAAGATTGTGGATATTTCGAATTTTCAAACATGAATGATTGAATTGCCATATCTAATATTAAAGATTTCTCTGTTATGTTGTACAGGATAAAGTGTAATAAAGCAATTTTATTCCTACGGCCGCCATAAGGATTTGGACTGCTTCCTTTTACACCAAACTTATTCTGCCAATCCCAAAGCAATGAATACGTGATAATTGCAATTTTTTAGTCTTATTTAAACAAGATTTCACATCGTCATATATGACGATCACCTTAGGAATGACACAGCTTTTGAGAAATTGACGCAAATTTGTAATACCTGTTGGGAAACACCCCACGGTGTCTTAGTTATAGATCTCGATTCCCCTAAGGATAATGGTCGTTATCGCAAATGTTTGAATACGTTCATTCAAGTTTAAAAACTTTGTAGCGGACTGTTTGGGTCAGTAGTTGGGCACCATCCAAACAAAAAAGTTCAACTTATTATGGATAAAGCATTTTTCAGGGTTAACATCTACACTTGTAAGGTTAAAATCTAAGAAGAAAAGCCCTTAACCTTATTAGCCGATTCCGGAACCTCCTCCTCAGGTCAAGGTCAAGGCCACATCAAGGTCATGGTCAAGGTCGGGTCACCTGAATGACCTCGATCTTGACATTGGCCTTGAAGTAACCTTGACCTAGTGTCTCCATTTTTAGATTAGGAATGGTAGTAGTTATTGTAGTTTATTACAATATATCACGCATCAATGGAAGTATAACATGAGCTATTGCTTAACATGTGAATCGAGTTAATTGATAACAAACAAAATTAATTTTAATTGCCAGCATAGTTAGGTATAGGTTTAAATACTTTTAATCATATAGTTTCAATCTTTTGATCTGATCAAATATTCGAATAAAACCAGATATACACAATCCCTTTAAACCAACACAAGTACACTAAATATGTTTAAACTGTATTAAAAAGAGGGTTTTATTGTCGAGGGTGATATATAAGGTTGAACGTTTCAAATACACGAAACACGTTCTTCACGCGAAGAAAAGAGATAGATCCAATTTTATCACGTAGACCAATTTAGACCGCTTTACTCGTTCCTGTTATCACTTTATCGTTTCCTGAGTTCGTGGTCTCTATTTTAAGCTACACACACGTTCAACGAATAAATACCAACAACGAACGTGTTGCATGCGTTCGATGGTTCTGTTATCTTTTTGCATCGTGGATAAAAACAATTTTTATCACTTTATACTATCGAATTCGTTTGCAGTTTGCAAAAGTAACAAATCATGCGAATCGCGTACATCCGAACTATTAAAAATTTTATTAGGATAGAGGTGGCCTATTTTTCAAAATGATAGAGCAGTAAAACAGTACAACTATTTGAAATTTGTTTGTTAAAAAATATTAATTAAAGTTTGAAGTGCATTGAGAAGAAGGATCCTGCATAACTAAAACAAGCAAGAAGTCAGATTCAGTTGTACTTAATTTTAAGCTAAAATTTTGGTTAAAATTTAGCTTAGTATGAAATTCATTTTTTACTGTGACCATAGCAGGATAATACAACAATGTGTTTCTGGATGATGGTGAATATTGATTTTTAGCCTTTAACCAAAATTTACTTAACTCTAATTTAGTAAATTCCATTGTCAGTCCTCCATAACGAGGTAGATTGAAGACACTTTTACATCATCTGTTGGAATCCAGAAGAGCATTTTTTAAAATATCCTTGACATTCTTTGATAAACCGATCTGGTGTCTTACATTAAAAATTTAAATTTAAATCGTTAAGTCGATTGAAAATATATGATAATAGGCCACTGTTGTTAACCTTTGCCAATCGATCATGCACCTCAGAATGTAGTTCAAGTCACCTGCTTAGCATTTTACCTCGAGAAAGCCATTTCACCTCCGTGTGTACGGGAAATTGAATATCATTGTCTTCAAAAAATCACCTCACTTCATGAATATTTGAATATAAATACACCGAATTTCCAAATCAGGTTTTCATGATTTGGAAATTCTGCTCTCTATTTCCAGATGTGTGGGATTTTTTATGGAGATGCTCTCGGTAATTGGAATCATGTTTGTTTTTTTATATAGGATGTTATATGTTACATGTATTACCTTTTACATGTGTCTCGTTTGATTTTGTATATTCTGGATTATACCACTCCATTGTTTTTTTTTATTGTTGGATGCGTTGTGTATTTTATGCTGTATGCAGTACGGGATTCAAAGTTTATGTTGTGTTTCTTGCATATTTTTGTTATTAGGTGAATGTACATTCCTGTGTATATGAATGTGGTTCATTGTGTTTCATTTCTAGTTACTGTACTGCTCCTTGTTTGGATGTTTTTCTTTATCTTTTCGTGTATTTTAGTTATTAATTTTGTTGGATGTCCACTTTTATTAGTTGTTTGTAACATGATGTTTGGGTCTTGTTTATAATTCTTCTTCTACATTGGAATTGTTTCCAGCCGGTTTTATATTTATTTCAGTTTTCTGTAAGTCACAAATTTTAATTTGTCTTCTTTCTTGGTGATCATGATATATAATTCCTCCTTCGCACGTATAAATTTTATTTTACTGTATCAACAATGAACACAGCATACTGGTATTCTTCTAATGTATTTCTTTATCAGATAGTCAGAATTAGATAAAATGTTGGCGTCAAGAAAGTGACCCCAGAACTGCAGTTGGCTCATATACTGAAGGTCTGCATAAACCAAGAATATTAATGGTTGATGCGTTCTTGAGATTAACCAAAGGGATTTTACAACAAATATTTGAATTATTTTCATTCTTGAGTTCAGCTATTTAGCTAATATCAATATGACCTATATATTAGCCACGTAATATGCTAATCTCAGCAAATTTTGAGAGCATAATTGCGTGGATTTTTTTCATATATATATATTGTAACGATTAAGATATTCATTAAATGTTTTAATTTATATTAGAATACCTTTCTCTTAATTAAAATATTGAGTACCCCGAAGACAGTGATACAAGCCACGAAGATTTCGATCCTGGTAAACTGAAAATGAAAAGTAAAATCTGAAAAAAAGACAAAAGGAGCAACAAATCAACAATACTACTACAGAAGATTCATCAAACGGTTCTACTACATACATTCGAGGGTTCTACAGTCCAACTAAAGTTACATCTGAACGGCACAAGAAGGATCTACCCGGAGGGTAAGTAACTCCTCAGTACCCTAAGGAGGTACTGAGGAGTTGCATCATATAAAGGAAGAAGAAATAGTGATGACAAGTAACACGACAGTGACAAGGTACTGACAAACAGAACATGGGAAGTTAAGGTTAGAGTGTATATTACTTTATAAAAAGATTGGCAGAAATATTTATTATATAAAAAACAGTTGTTCTCTGATATTTTGAAGCAGCAATTTAAAAGTTTAAGTAAAGAAAAACATTTTGTTTCATAATTAATTAGTATTTAAAATTGTTAAAGAATGTTTTTTATGTAATAGAATCGTGTTAACACACACGTGTATTTTTATAAATGTGACATACTTTGGTCACAGTTCAACACATATTAAAACAAAAATAGTATACAAAAAATAATACAGATCAGTTCATACATATATATTTCATATATGCAAGTGAAATTATATTAATGGAATTGGCCACGTCCAATGGTCTAGGATGTTTGGATAAGCGCTCAAATGCCTTGCACTGCCCCAGGCAGCTGCGGCTTTACTACTGATATTAATATTGATTTTGCAAATTATCAACATTGCAACATTTCACATATGTAAGCGTGTCAATTATGTAAAATATTTACAAGAAGTAAATAAATACAATATGAAAAATAGATGCAATAGTATCTGTTTTTTTTATTTATGTGTAACGATTATTGACAACAAGAGAATGTACTAACAAAATAATAAATGTATCTCTTAGGGAACTTAAATAAATAATAAGAAATTCATTTTGTGTTTAAAAAAATAATGGCAAAGGCTGGATAACCTTCGACATTATTTATACGATACTTGTGTATCCTACGCAATGGATACACACACGGAAACGTGATTTGTTAAACTGCTGCTTCAACAAAATCGCACAGATCACCTCATGATTGTCAAAAAATCCGTCCTCCTTTCAATTTAAGTGATACTATCCATCAAGTTTAAACAGCCCGCTAACGAATCACGATAATGTATTATTTGTCAGGCTTTCTGTAGGCCGGTGCTATAGCCAGATTATTCACTTCTGCCAATTGCTGTAAGTGGATTTTAGAACGTATAGCGGAATACTGGATCTGGATTTTGCTTGTTCACATGATACTTAGGGATTAGTACCTCTATGATTTTTATAATTCACATTAACATTACTTAAAATTACTTAAAAATTTAATAATGTGTCTTTGGGATTCATCATATCAAGGGATAGGTGTTCATTACCTTTAAAAAAATTTATATCTTAAGCTAAATTCACTTTTTTTTCAAGTGAGTGTTTTCCTTTCTTTATCTCCCTTCCTTTTTGTATTTGTTTCACATGTGATTTTTCTTAAACAACTTTAGCTTCATATTCCTCACTAGAAACATTTGAATTCTGATCATTATTATAAATTTGTCACCAACTAGAATTCCATTTTTAAACGCTTCTATTGCATTCTGCATTTTGAATATCAATATACCATTTGCATGTATGTATTTTTCATCGTATAAATTAAATCTGTCATCAGCGTCATTCACACTGCTTTCATTATCCCAAAGATGCTCTACTCTATTATAACTGTATTTACTTGCAACTAGAGATATATCAGTAACTCAAACACGAAAACATCAAACTCGAGTTGATATACATAGTTGAATAAGTTGTAGCAATCATAATGTAGGGTTAATGACTTAGATCTACAAAAAATCATTCTACATCTGTTATCATTACGTATGGGAGCCATTGCTGCCATCCTGATTCTCCAAAGACCTGCTAATTGCATCCTAATAGTCATCTTGAATGATGGCTGTCAGTATGTTAGGAACTTTCCGAAGGTTACTGTTCACATTATTATTAATCCGCCGAATGGATATGGTGTTTCGATTACGGTCAGTACTATAAACGAAGAAAGACGGAGTACAACCCCAATGCAACTCGTTGTATAAAATGTTTAACATCGGTTGAAATAAAAATATTAAAACTACATCCCTGCAATTCACAAAATTTTTCCCACAAGGTATTGCAAGTATGATAGGAGGAAAAGCAGCCACAACATAATATACTTGAATATAAAGTTTATAACGATGAGTATACACTTTTCCGAGAAGTAAGATTCGATATTGTAAAAAATATTTTAAAAACGTATTAACTATGTGAGTTTAAAAATGACTATTAATAGGCATATTTTCTAATATAAGCAAGTTTAAGCAAGCGTAGTAAACATCAATAGAGGTTTTTAGTACCCTACCTTATATACTTATCAATTATGAATACATCCAAAAGGTTAATGATCTAAATACAATAATATATCATATCATCCCTAATTAGCTTGAGCCACATTGGGCAACAATGGAATAGCCAAAACAAGGTTAGGATGTTTTAGCATGACTCGTCATATGGAAGGAAAAGCATTCTTAGTAAAAAAAAAACTAATTTTCTTTCCACAGCAATGGAAAGGAATATCTTACCAGGTGAAATAATTTTAATAATTTAAATATGAATAATTTTACTATTTTGGTGTACAAACTGCCGAATTGCAATGAAGGATGTAGGTACATCATTGATTGATAAAGTGCCTTGAGATATTAGGTAATTGCTAGTTCGCAATACCCCGGATGAGGCAGGCGAATTTAATTTCAAACTCTGGGGTTATTTGCACTGTGATGGTAATATGTTAGCAAGAATCGAAACTTTGTGTATTACTATGTTTGATCAATTTGTGAAAGCAAACTGCAATTGATGGATAGTAAGTTAACAGATTAAATGAAGATAAGCCACAAAATATTATTGTTCCTTGATTAAGATAGCGTAGTTCGATAAATATCACCTGTTCGTATAAATAGCACTTTCTTAAGTTTTGTAAACATAGGCTTTTATGTGATATCATCGAATAGCTATATTTTACACTTTCCAAAAAAAAACATTTTGGATACAATTTCAAACCAGTTGCAAGAATATTACGAGAAAATTAAAAATATCAGCAATTCTAAACAACCTAAACACGCGGAAGTGCAGCAATTTCAACACATGATGATGGAGCACTATAAATTAATTCGAGGCTCATTTTGTATCCTCTTAGTCAATTACCACAATATCACGTTCAAATGGACAAGTCAACTGAGTGTATTTAGGCCAATGCCTGAATATACAGCGATCGAGTTTTAATGCTATTTACTCTACAAATACCAGTTACTCTCAATGACTGTTGAGTCTTTTTGGTTTTTCTCCACAACAATGTTCAATCTAACAAAATGCCCATAATTTCCAAAGAACTTCAATTCTACATACTTTACATACATAAGTTACTAGAAAAAAACAATCGTTTCTTAAATGGAATTTTATAGAAAATTGTGTGACATATTGCAACGTAAAAATAGATCATGTTAAAATTTTTCAGCCATAGAGGAATTTCCCCACCCCCGGTGTTTCGGTTTTAGCAGATCCTCGTTATGGAATGCAAAGATTTAATTATTTGCTATTCCTTTTTTTAATTCGTAAATGTTTCTTCAATTATTACGTACTCCATGAACGTTTCGTCACTGGTTGATTGTGTAAGAAATATTGGCAAATTTTAACTGAATGTCAATAATGAGTGTTCTAGTCAATATTTGTAAGAAACCTGGCATCAATCATCTTAATAATATCAGCCGAAAACTTGCTAAAAAGTGCTGTGATATATCCGTCACTAGCTCTGCTTTGAAACTAATGTAAATAGTATGAGTAAAATAATACATCAATAAGGTAATACTGTCGCAAAAATGTAAAATTTACAATATAGTGAATTAACTTAGTGAGTTAAGAAACTTACAATATATAGTATATATATATATATATATATATATAGATGTTATATATATATATATATATATATCTACGCGTGTGTCTTTGAAATATTTTGTGCTCAAATTGAAGCTCATTTACTTGCACTTTACAATAATATCACGACTTCATTGTCCATGTAGTACGAACACTTGAAGTTTAATTGCAGTTTAATGCTGGTTCTCTACACCGAGCTATTACTGTTGCCACTTTGTAGCGCCCGTACAGTCGTACCAGTGTATATATTTTGTCAGTACATATTCAGTATTCAAAAGCTCACACTTACAGAAAATAAACTTGAAAAGGATTACTTCTTTAATAATTCAAAATAGTATCTAGTTAGAGCGAAATTACTTGAAACTGTTTATGCATAACTAATGATTCACTGTCAAGTTAACAGTTGCAGTTTGTTCAGAATAAAGTAATTAAGAATGTTTCCTTCCTTGCTTCGTCTTACACGTTATGGGTTCAATATTCTTATGCCTGCTTACGGAGGTGCCGAAACACCTGTACCTCTACCTAAAACACAAACACAAACACAGACACTAGACTCTTTCTCTCGGAGAATGTCCACCCTTGGATTACGCAGAGTAAACAGTGGAGAAAGGGGTAGGTCCTAAAAAAATAAGGAATGTAGGATGAGTGCCACGTTTTCGTTCCGAGATAACCTGCACTTATAATCCACCTGTATACAGCGACGAAGACGACATGCCTGCGACAGACAGTGAAAAAAACTCCTTCCAAGAGAATCAGCACAACATATATTATTATATCAATATCAACAAAATATATTCAGTGTTCGTAATCAAAATTTACACAATAACAATTTGAAATATTGTTATACTTCACTCGTTCGACCCACAGTTCAGCAAATTTGGGTACATGCGTAATATAGCGTGATCACAAAAGCGCCCGTCGACAAATGTAAATAAAGAAAATAAAAGTTTGTCCTTCCCAAAGCTTTGAAAAAATCCGACTTACACAGGCCCCGCTATAAAGAAATTTCAACAACGGCAACAGCCAACTATGCACTCACGCGTCAGATGCGGAACATAGAATTTCAAGAAAGGAAAATCTGGCTATATAGAAGAAAAACAGGAAGTAGAACTACCAACAAACCACAGAAGAAGAAAGATGACAATTTTCTCAAAAGAAAACAAAGTCAAGCGACAACCAAAAAGAAGAGCAAGCAAAGGGGGAGAAATATTACTTCAAACGTGACAAATGCCGCGTAAATCAAGCTCATAAAACAAAGAAATCACCGATAATAACATTGCAAATGGGAAAATTAGCGCCATCTACCAATCCGTAGCGCAAGGTAAAAAAATAGAAACCACTAAGACGCCATTCCAAGAGTCGATAAAAACGAAACCGTTACATATATACCAGATACATGCTCATCTATCATTATGATACTCGTCTACCATTAGACCACTAGACTTTGCTTTAAAAGAGAAGTATAAATTACCAAATGGTTTAGTTGTTATATACTTTGGTTAGTTTTATCAAGATATCAAGAGCATATTTTTTTCATACAAGGACCAAAGAGCAAACCGTAAAGAAGATCGTATGAATTTTTACTAACATACAACCCAAAGGATAATTTAAGTTGAGGTAATAGCATTGTGCGAAGAATTGTAGTGCAGACTTCAGTTGCCAATGCAATTTTCCATTATTTCGGAATAGGTGTGCTTCTTATCAACAGTAGTTACCCGTTAAAAACCACGTTCAAGTTTACATTTAAGAGCATAGAAGCGCTGTAGTAAAACTACCCTAGCACATTTCACAGGGAGGGAGAATGCAATTGCTCCACCCCAATGCAACTTGTGATTAATGCGAGGTAGTATAAAGGCAATATATTACAGCCTTTTTCAGCGCACTTTAGTTCATAGCTTCTCGCTAACGTCGGAGATAACGCGATGAATGTTTATGTGAGTTTTACAGTTTACCATTATTTATGTGTATATTAATAATAGTAATTTACTTAACAATGTTATTTAATAATGTACGTACAATACATTGGATGAGAATTACAAGAATCTATTATTACTGTAGCTATACTGAGTATTTCTTCGTAAAATGTACGAAAAAGTTATTACAGTACTTTAAGTTTATTGTAGTTAAATATTAAAGTACAATAAACTTAAATTTTAAATACTTTAATATTATTTTTATATTAATTTTTAAATTACGCAGTTATATTTAAAAACCTCTGTCAAGCAGCATGATTGTAGATATTTCAATCGTAACACCAACAAATCTATTTAATATTTTTAAATAGTTACGTTTAAGTTTAAAAAGATATGGTGGCATATCTTTTTAAATGTGTCAAAATTTTCAAGAAGTGTTAAATATTTCAATGTCAATATCAAATTATTGTCCAATATGTAAATGTTGTGTATCACTCCAGTAATAATTGTAGTAAAGTCTAGCTTAAAGCTTTCTATTATTCTTAATGAGGAAGATGATATTTAAATGATATATATTCTACTTTTTATTGGATTTATAATATCTCTAGTAATATTCTTTGAAGCATATTTTAGTAGACTATATTGAGCTGTATATAGTATCATTTGCCATTTTAATTATCTTAATATTGTTATTCTAGTCTGATACAATTTAGTCCTGCCTGAAGTAACTATTTATTATAATGTTTTTGCCATCGAAAACGGGATAATGTTGTGGGAGGTTTTTGGTGTTAATTGTATCATGCGAATTTTATCATTGGATAATAATACAATCTATTACTGTAGAACTAGTCACTATTACTCCCACACAATAGCTTGCTTTAATCAAAACTATCCTCAGATAATCCATGCACACCAAACTCAATAATTAAATTGATACATTCTCCCAATGGCAACATGAAATTACTCTCCTTGTACTCAAGGGATCGATATCTACTGGATAATAAACATTTAGTTGTCCTCAACACAATGAGCAATATTCACAGGCAATCTCCAGTTTATATAGGATAGCACATGTTATGCTTTATATTATTTTGTTTATACACCTATACCCATAATGGTCTCTTACTTTCAGTATCACATCTTACAATTTTGCTTGCATCTGTGTTTATTTCATAATTATTAATATTGGGAGAAATGTAACGCTCTACTAAACATTGTGTAATTGGTTTCCAATCTTTAATCATATACATACATTACTTTCACATTTATGTCTGCGAATTGAAGAAAACTATATTAAGCTCCCTAAAGCTTAATATAGATTGAATAGGTTTTCTAAACTTCCATAAGGTTTAGAAAATACATATATGGTTTCTCTGCATAGGCCACCACGTGTAATACACCAATTATTAATGATTTCCGAATCAGAGGCTTTACAGTAACTGTTGCCTAGCATATAGAGCAGTACATATGGAGAATGTAGACAGTATATAAAACAGTTAACATAAGAAGCACAAAGATTATTTACTGTAATTATGAGAAATTACAGCCACAAAAATTAAAAAAAAAAATGAGAAAACTCATCAAGTTAAGAGCGCTCTAAGATCGAGTTGGCGATTACAGCCATATGCCCGCCAAGCCAAAGAATAGGGGAAACTACTTGAAGCATTACGGGATCGATAGTTGGGATGTGCCTCTAATTAACCCCAAGGGAAGTTTGAAACTGAAATGTACCAAAACTTTTCCTACTTTTATGTAGGAATTGAAGGGAATGAAAGCTCATGATAGCAGTAATACTGACGTTAAGCACTACGGTAATAAATTGAATCAGCTCAACCGAGATTAACTAGTGAAAAAATGAGTCTGCCTTATTTCATGTAAAATTGATCAGTGAGAAGCAGTCGAACAGTTAGTGGAAGCAATAAGCCATTATAAGATTGTTACTTAGTTAAGGAAGAGTAGTAACTCATTTTATTTTATGCATTTTATTTTAATTATGTAATAAACAGCGAAAAATGTAACATGATTTAACTAATAGCCAAGTAAAACCAATAAAAGCCACGTTTGTAGACGGCACTAGAATTTCATCAGCATGTAAACAAAACTCGTGCATAAAATAACGCATAAATTTAAATCATAACAAATCTGGTCGCATTGTGTTCATTAACAACGCAGCGTGTACACCATCGTGCAACAATAAGCGACTTATTGTTTGTGAAATAAATATTAATACCAGAAAGTGTACCGTTATGAACCTGAATGCTGTTTAACATTGCAGAATACTGCACAGTAAAACTGCAATTGAGAAATACACATACACTACATTGCATATACAGGTGTCCCAGTATGATTTCCCCACCGGATATTTCGGAATTGGGAAGAGATTTCGTTGCAGGACAAAATCTGTAGCTTTGGGTAAGCAAAGGACTGTATGGAAAACTAAAAACTGACATTAGCCTACATACAGGATATCCCAAGAAATTGGGACATCAAGTTATTTTTTTAAATATAACTTTAATATTTTTCTCATAAATATTTTATAGCTTCTGATTTATTCTTTTCATTTGAGTATAAAATAAATTGCTTCTATAACAAAATTTTCGAAATAAATTAATAAATGTATTCGAGTCTAGAGTGCCACGTAAGATTTACTGCCCGTGCAATTGAGTGCTTTGGATGAAACGTCGTTGTCTGCAAATACCTGTCCTTGTCCATTCATCAGTTACTTGTCGGTTATCGCGAGTCTGTTTGTGTTACAGTCTGGTGTTTGTTCAGTCTAAACTGTTATCATTTTCTGACTATTCCATATTTGTTTACCTTTGTGCTTTAAGTGTTACTCTTAAAGTGTTACTTTAACTCCAAACGATTGCTTTCTCTGGGAATATTTAAAATCACAGGTTTACAACAGTGAAGCTCCCACCTTCCAAGACATGCACTGCACATTGATAATGCCTGTCGCAGTATTCCAGTTGCAACACTAAGAAACGTGGTGGGAAATCAAGTTTTGCGTCGGTTTGAAGCATGTGTTGCGAAAGCTTGAATGCATTTTGAGCACGAATTTTAGGCAAAATTAGTTATTTCCAAACGACAAAACCCGTTTCTTGCAAAGCATTCTACACTCAATTGTGTGGGCAGTAAATCTTGCGTGGCACTCTAGACTCGAACATATTTATTGACTTATTTCGAACATTTTCTTATAGAACCAAAATTTTTTTTGACACTCAAATGAAAAGAATAAATCAGAAGCTATAAAATGTTTATGAAAAAAGTATACTATTTCATTTAAAATATATAACTTGTTTTTTGGGACACCCTGCATATATATAATGCCAGCTTTTAGTATTCCATGTCTCTTCCTAATTCCGAAATATCCGGTGGGGAAATCATAATGGGACACCTGTATATGTTAAATATACTTTACTTTGGTAACCGAGATGTGACATGCGGTCAAATATCTAAAGTGTCAAAATAAATGGACCACATTTAAAGTATCACATATCCCACATACACCGCATAACAAAAATTTACACGGAACAACATAAGTATTGCTTTCCGGACTGTACACACGGATATGAAATATAGGAATATAAGAATAAGTTCAGCGGCTGGTGCAAAGAACACATATCATAGTTAAAAACAAGCAAGATTTAAATTATGCAGAGCATCTCCAGGAAAACTCCCACATACCTGGTAATAAACAGGAAAATTTCCTGGACATAAAGCTACTAGTCAACGGCTTAATATTCCCGTAAACCGAGAAATATTCCGAGAAACCCTAGAAATCCTGCAATAAACATCCGGTAAAATGCGAATTCCCATCCTGCATTCTAACCAATAAAATTTTTGCAATAACACTAAACCACGCTATATAGGATAACGCAAAACACCATACACCAGTCCTTGCAAATGGCGTAAGCTGAAATGACTTTCTGTAGGCGACAGAAAGAAATCGTACAAAAATAGCGCTCGTTAACAGGGGAACAATTAATACCAAATTCATAGTATACCAGATCAAGTAAGGGACAAAACATATATTTAAAATATAAACACAAATGTTAACTATTCATATTAGATCAGTTTAGTTGCCAGGTTATATATATATATATATATATATATATATATATATATAAATATTAATGTTTTTTTATTAATTGGTTTTACCGATTTCAGCCTCTGGTGATCATCTTCAGAAGTGCTACAATTTAAAAAGTAGGTAGTGTTATATATTTTAAAAATTGTGAGTAAAAATACATATCAAATTTTAATTGTCAAGAAATTATTAAATTTTCTAATAATAGTTGTTAATGTGAACATTGTTTAACATATGAGGTGTAATACAACAAATAATAAAGTTACTTTAATATGTAGTTGTATTATAAACCAATAACTGAATTTGACAAATATCAACAGCACATATTTTCTGATAGGAAATCCTTTAGCTAAAATAATATTCAAACTTGAAAATGTCAAAAATAAAACTATACATGTGAAAGTTAGTAGTAGATGTGTAAAATGCCATATGAATAAAAATTTGAAGTTGTAAAGGTGTTTCAAAACATTTTTATATTATGTAAAAGGTTAACTTACTCGGCAGTACCATTATAACCACTTCAGAAAGAACTTAAGAGCAGGAACAACACAAGAACACATAGAATTGTTATTATCAAAAACAAAAGAACAAGATCCAACAGACTAGTGCGCAAGTGGTCCCAGCTTACTCTGAAAATAAATATAGAAATTAAGAATACAAAAAATTAAAGTTAGCATGTGATAGGTTTACTATTTCTGAAGACTATTACATGCTTACGAGGTGATTTTGGCATCTTACTATACCTCTCTCTGTCTAACAGGTACTGATATTTCACTTATACATTATTATTTACTTTATGCCATAGTACATTATTATATAAACCTCAAGTCCCATAATAATAATTCCATAATTTATACATTAAACCAACTTTATTATTTGTTATAATAGCTCATATATTACACAATATTAGTAACTATAATAATATTACAACTATTGTTAGTAACTTCAATAATTTCTTGACAATTAACTTTATACGCATTTTTACTCTTAATTTTTTAAATATATTATACTACCTAATTTTTAAATTATAGCGCTTCTGAAGATGGTCTTTAGATACCGAAACCGATAAAGCCAGTTAATACAAAATATTAATAATCAGAGGAGTATTATTTGATTACATACATATCTCCAACAAACGTTAACCACTTCAACGAATTGAAATACAATAATTATCGCAATTTCCACTTAAAATGGAGCATAAAACTACCTTGCATGTTAACCTCTCGATTATTTACTAGTCATTTAATTGCAAGTTCAGAAAAGTTTTAAATTATATTTCTGTGCTTAAGGTGTGGACATATGTGCCAACGGAGAGAACTCTAACGACATAACTCTGTCGGGAAATATGGTATACATTTAAAAACATATTCAAGATTATTGGGGACAAGTAGAAAACTATAAGAAAATATTTGGTTTATATTCTTTCGAACATTAAACAAATTAATAAATAGATGACAGATGAGCGTAAGTTAACATACATAAAAAAGTAATAAATACAAAATAACCTGAATAAGAGATAGGTACCTGCTATATCTACAGAATAGCAAATTTTGAAATTAAATAATGCCACCACTACACCAAAGCCGAAAAATTTTTTCGCTTTTGGTGTAGTGGTGGCATTGTTTAACTTTGTAACTAAGCCAAAGGTTCCAAAATTTACAACTTTTACCAAATTTTGGTCAATATTGAGCTGTATTACAAAAAATAACTTGGGAAGCAACGGATAATCAATGAGCCCAACGGTATCTTACAGAGTTTGTTGCAATGCAAGAGAGGCCAGAAGTTGGACCAAGCATCCAAAAATTGGGATTCCGCGAATAGGCAATACATTAATGTTTTTCAAAAAAAAAAATACGGGTAAAATGCAAAGATTATTCTGAAAAGTGAACCAAAATTAAGAACATTCTTTTTAATTGTCGAGGATCTATTCGTAACTTTTCTTGTGCTATTAACATTTCTATATTCGTTGCATCCTTATTATATAATGTTGAATGAAGAAGGACCTTCTAGAATATGCAATTCCAAACCCTTTATATAAAAGGTGATATTGATCATCACTTTTGATCATCAAGTGCACGTCTATCAGAATTGAACATAAATACTTATTACATTTAATTTTAAATACCCATGCGTATGTCATTGTTTATAATATGTGCCTTGGCGTATTACTTGAGAACGAAACGTTATAAATGAGTTGTACTGTAGGTTCTCTTTTCAACCGAATATATCAGCTGGACTGAAAACTAGCTATTGTAACGCTGCCCTCTCAAGCGGAACCCACGTTGTACACGTTTTATTTATGGCTACAAAATCGGCTTATCCAACACGCTAGGTTTAGTGCTCGTTGCTGCTGGAATATCGGGCATAAGGAGCGAAAAGAACGATATTGACCACAGTATTTCACGAGCGTTATAAAGTTAACACCTGTAGCGTAATCTACTGCCTGAACATGTCAATAAACAGCACCTGCATTCGAACATAACGGAAACCCCTCAACGGATTATAGACGATTCTAAACGTGTTAAAAGTTTTGATAGATTTTTTGTTGAACTGTGATCAATTGTAAGCTTTCTAATCATTCTAATCGCCAATTTAAGTTTTAGTTAGGCGAAGAAGTGTGCTTATAATCAATTTCTCAAAATAATAATCAATTAAACAAATAAATAACAATCCACAACATAAAGTTCAAAGTATTAAAATAATAATCAAATAAGGTGTTCTAAGTTATCAAATGCTGCAAATGTCCACTAGTAAGTTCCATGCATAACAGTAAGGTAAATATTCCTAACATTTAGTAGAAATTGAGGTGTAATTTGACCATATTCCTTGGAAGCAAGTCTTCTAATGAGGTAGGCGGTGCAGCATACATTTTTGACTTGAGATGTTCCCAGAGGAAGAAGTCAGGGGAACATGCAGGCCACTCAATGGATCCCCTTCTTCCAATCCATTGATGAGGAAACGTGGCATCCACGGAACTGTCTTAAGGGCATAGCATAATGCGGTGGAGAACCATCTTATTGGGAGCATAATTTTTCATGGGGACAGTATGGTCCCCAAAAATTCCTGCCTATACATTTAACTTCTCGGGATGCTAATTGTGTACGTCAAAAATATCATTGGATTAGTGTCTGACCAGAACCCGCAGTTATGTCTATTAACTGCACCATTCACAAAAGTACGTTCATCGGAAAAACAAATATTAAAAAGCAAGTGAGGATCATTATTGGCTTTATCACTCATAATATCACAAAGTTGCACACGTTTTCATTTAATCCTTGGACTAATTTAAGTTTCTTCAGAATTCTCTGAATGCTTGCTCGTGGGATTCCTGAAACAGTTTCAAACAGTTTCCTTGTGCTAAGTGTAGGATCAATTGTTATATGGCCTAGAACAGCCATCTCCGTTGCTTCATTAACCACCCGATTAGCGACATTTCTTTTTTGTTCTGAACAGATCCTGTTTCTTGAAACTTCCTAATAACTTCACTTAGGTACATCATGTTAGGCACATCATCATGTTTAAAGTAAAGAGACACAATTTCAATTCTTTCTTCCAAGGTGTACACCATTTTTACAAATTAAAACTATTTACCTAGGTTTAGTTAGAATTAAATTTAAAACAATGGTCAAGCTGTCAAAGTTATTGTCAAACATTGGTTGTTTAGCAACCAAGCATTACGGCGCGGTCCTAGCATACTAGGATGTCATTATACCCCTTGTGATCAAATTTTAGCGGGGGGGGGGGGGGGGGGGGGGGGGGGGGGGGGGGGGGGGGGGGGGGGGGGGGGGGTGGGGTGTGGGTGTGTG
>JAWQRM010000455.1:0-22521 GCA_033557675.1 Coptodactyla brooksi | reverse complement strand
TCTGGATCATTTTCAGCAGTTTTAATGACGTCTTTACAATGCTCTACACGAGCAATTTTTTGGTCGTCATTTAAAGCATGTGCAACAAAACGTGCATAAACTTTTCTTTTTCCCTAATTTTGAGTCCAAATTTGACTAACAGTTTCTCTATTTGTTTTCAATTCATCAGCCAACATTCGCACAGTAAAATTTCCGTCGGCAGCAATGACTTTACGGATTTTTTCTATCATCACCATACACTTTTTTCATCAATTCGTAAGTCCCACCACATTTTTCCTAGTTTAAAACAAAATCTAATATTTCCTCTCTGTTCCATGATGTTTTTACATCAGCACTATTTTTACCATCATTCAAATGGTTGCAACTTTGTAACCTGTCATCCGATTAGCATGAACTTGGATGCGTTCGAAGGAGGTGACTTGTATCTTTCTAACAATATATATGTTCGGTAGATGTCGCTACGTGTTTTATGATTTAAATTAAAATTCTCGTTGTTTAATTGTCATACTGTGTATCAGCTAATCCATTAGTGATTTTATCAAAGCGGAGTTTAATGAACTGCATGAATTGATTTTTGAAAGTGGTCTGTTGACGTAAGCTCGTTTAATGTAACGCTCAATAATCGATGTACCATACTATTAAATACCACCTCTTTATGTTGGAAATAATGATTAGAATCTAATGTTGTAAATCTTTTTGTAATAGTCTCTCTCGTGTTGCGAAAAATATCGAGTTCCAGCTTATTTTCTTTTCTTGTTATTAATGCGTCAAGAAATAAATGTTCGAAATGTTTGAAATTTCGAATTTATTTCACTAACGCAATTTTGAATGTTATTGTTCTTATTGTTAATGTCAAATATCGCGAACACGTCATCAACATACCTAACTCAAGTTTTAAAAAATGTGAAAGACCCATTGCCGTCCCATCTTTCTCTTTAAAGAATTTACCGTTAAATCTGAAGTAATTTAAATCCATACATATTTAAATTACCTCGGGTTTCATTAATTCTTGCTTTCATTCTTAATCCCTTATTCCTGGGCGTTTTTTGTTGAAGTAAAATATTTTCGGTTTTTTCGTTAATATATAGACTTTTATTTTCTCCGCTTATGAGAACACCCAGGTAGCTGAACGTTTTTACCGCATCAAATCTAAAATTTCCCGTCGGAAACTGCCGTACTCTCCTGTCTTTCTATTTAACACATTCCACATACTTTGTCTTCTTTTAGTTAATTACTAGTTCCCTATTTTTGTTTCTTCGTATATTTTCAGAATGGGTTTTCACAGTTCAACCTTACGTTCCTCAAAATCTGTACCGCTATTGTTACTATTGGGAGTACAAGAAAGTTTTAAAGGATTTACTAGAGAGGGCGTTAGTAGTATTAAATCGCATCGGGCTATATTCTAGCTTATCTACTAGGCTTTACTTTTTAGTATCTATCGTCTTGCCGAAGAGTATACAACAAAGTTTTTTAAACATAGAGTATATCGACTTTTTTGTTAACGAAACGCAATTTGCGGGAATCTTTTCTTTTCTGCTTCCATTTGAAGAAAAAAGCAGTACCTGAAGGTCATCGATTGCTGAGTAATGCTTATGAAAACTATGTTCCATCATTTAAAAGTGGTTTAAAAGTGGTGATTTTGACAGGGAAGATAAGGAAGACCGGAAATGTTTGAAGATGCAGAATTGGAGACACTATTGATTCAAGACTCGTGTCAAATGCAAGAAGAACTTGTAGAAACATTGGGAGTGACTCAACAAGCCATTTCATTACGCCACAAAATGATGGGATTGATTCAAAGACAAGGAAATTGCGTGCCATACGAATTGAAACCGAGAGACTTGGAAAAGCGTTTTTTTTGTAAGTGTGGACAGCTGCTCCAACCTCACAAAAGATTTTTTTTTGTTTGCATCCTATTGTCACTGATGATACCAAAGTAAAATACATGGCACCAATTTTTCATAATAAAGCTCCCAGTTTCACAAATCAAAAATCTTATTAAAACTTGTACTCCCGATATTGTTAAGAGAAGCACCAATAAGGAATCTCCTTACTCATTGAGCTATTTTTATGAGATTTGTAGCTCCCTACTTTGTTTCTACTGTTGCATTTGATTTTTCCATGGTTACTGTCACTATCCTTATTTTTCTTTTGGGTGTTTGAAGTACGAAATTATAGGTCTTTCGTCCCTTCTCAGTTGAACAGAAACTTGTCTGAAGACGATATATTGGGTTGTTCGGAAAGTAATTTCGTTTTTTTTTCACAGGAGAGGCATTAGTTGTATTTTAATCAGTCAACTTCATTCTAAACCGTATGTGCATGATATACAGGGTGTTAAGGAATTCATATTACAGCGTCCTAGGGTATATAGGGAAGGTTAAATAAAATATTTTTGCCAATAAACCTATAGCCGAAAATGCCTCCCTTTAGAGATATGGACCAAAAACTGTCAAATCTAGTGTGCATATAAACAATGCGAAATTATTATATTTAAGTACTATAATGCTGTTTTGGAAAAAAAAATAAATGATTGCAAATGATTGTCAAAAATCATAAAGTGACAGTCAAAGTTCACAATCTCAGATTTAGTTAGACAAATTTGTTTTAAATAGAAAATAATACTGACTCTGAATACACTGACATGCTGTGTAATACACTGTGTTGCTATTTCGCGTTGTGTATTTGCACTCTAAATTTGACAGTTTTCGGTGTAGTAAATCAGCAGCATGTCATTGTATTCAGAACCAGCATAATTTTCCATTTAAAACGAATTTGTCTAACTAAATCTGAGATTGTGAACTTTGGCTGACACTTCATGATCTTTGACAATCATTTGTTATTTACCAAAACAACATTACAGCACTGAAATGTAATGATTTCGCATTGTTTGTTTGCACTCGATATTTGACAGTTTTTGGTCCATATCTCTGAAGGGAGGCATTTTCGGCTATAGATTTATTGGTAAAAAAATATTTTATTTAATCTCCTCTATATACCCTAGTATGAATTCTAGCATGAATTCCGTAACACCCTGTATATTCTGACAGCTGACATTGCAAAGTTTGTGTGAAAATATTTTATTCGGTTCTGTGCAATGGTTTACTTTTTATGTCTTATAAAACATGGAGAATCAAAAACAGCATTTTCGGCACATTTTGCTTTTTTATTACAAAAAAGTTAAAAATTCCGTTCAAGCGAGAGAAAAATTATGAGACGTATGTGAAGAAGATGTATTGACAGAATGCCAGTGCCAAAACTGGTTTGCAAAATTGAAAAAAAGAAGAAAATTTCAAAAATGTTACAAATTTCATTCCTGAAGTGTACTGTCATCAACTGGACAAATAGCATGATTCACTCAAACAGAAAAGGCCAGAATTGATGAATGGAAAAAATTCAGATCAATAGAAATTGATCAATAAAAGATCCAGTTTGGTAATTCGCCAAAAGCTTGGATGGGATGTATTACCACACCCACCATATTCTCCACATCAGGCACCTTCCGATTGTTACTTGTTCTGGTTTCCGCAAATTTTTTACTTCAAATGGGGCCCTCAAAAATCAGTTATTTTCCAGTAAGGATCAGATATTTTATGAGTATGCAATCATGCTAGTGCCAGAAACGTGGCAAAACCTGCTGGACGGAAATGGTGAATATGTAATTACATAAAATATTTATACTCTCTAAGAAAAGGGCCTTTCATTTTCACCAAAGAAAAAACGAAATTACTTTTCGAACAACCCAATCTATTAGATGCATCTCTATATTGTATTTTATATCCTTCTCTATTATTTAATGTTCTACATGAATGGTATTTGCTATAGACTTCCCTTTTCTGAAATGATATTATTGATTTCCTATTATACCTTATACGCCTCTCTCTAGATTTTCTTTTATGATATGTATTACAATCTCATAAGTTCAAAAGTGTAACACTAGCATAGTTCTCATATCTTGATATATCTCTTCTCCTTCATGTTTTAGTATTTCAGTACAGATGCCATCCCTTCCTGCTGATTTTTTCTTTTTTTAATTTTTAGTTAAATAACTAAATATAAAAATATGTCTATATCTTTATAGATGTTTAGTACCTAGTCACGCAAACAGAATCCGTTGGAGGGGCGTCAGTAGTATTATTTTGATGGACTTAAATCTCGGTGGGACGACCAGAGCGGGGCGCATCGCTCAGGTTGAAATCTCCAGAACGGAATTTGACAAATCGGTTTTGGCATTCGCGTTGGAGTAATAAAGCAAAATATACCAAGAATGCACTTTTCTTCCTTCCATGGTACACAATACACACAAAAAAATGGAAGTTAGGCAAACCTTGTGCAACTGAATTGCACAGATAGCCCCGAAAAAAAGAAAGAGCTAACATGAATTAATTGGATCGTAGCGAAAACCGAACCTTCATTTATCATTTTCATTATCAACTTAGTCGTTTTGTGAATTAATATGTCTTTTTCACAGATGTTACCCTTACCGACGCACCCAGAAATTTAAATACAATACACCAGTAGGTTTTTACACTATGATCGCCGAGTACGTTCCCTTTATTTAATAGGCCCCCATTTCGATATACAGGATGTTAAAATTTGAACACTATTTTTGTTCATATTTGAAATTATATTTCTCATTTTGAAATTATAAAAAAATGATTAAAATGGACGTAAGCATATTATTAGAAGATAGAATGCCTTTAAAATTCGGTAACCTCTACAGAAGAATATTCCATGAAATATTTCGTAAAATTTTCCAAATATGAGCAAAAATGGTTATTTTTTGACTTTATCTGTCTCTGAAAATTAAAGCATTTTAGCATATATATTTGTTAGCTTCAATAACTATTACTGTTATAAAATTAAAAGTCTGGTTAATTTTAAATGATGTGGTCATATGTTATTACAGTGACCTGATTAATAGCTATAATATTTTTTACCCATTGACATTATTGTTGTTCAAACTAAAAACATATGATGAAAATGTTTTTCATATACAAATCCTACCAGTCAGTTAAAATATTTTGAATTTTGGTTCTAATTCCGCCAATAAGTATACCTAGAGATTTAGGTAGACATTTTGTTGCAATAATCATAATCTTATTCTTCTTCTCCAGCTTCTCAAACCATCTTCTCTTCCAGCTTCTTAATCCCTGTGGGTTATTGTTCTCTTCTTGTGAAGGTTTGTTGATTAGAATTTTGAGGAATATCAATCCTCTATAGTCGGTCTTTGTTTGATTTTGCTGTATATGTTATTGTGAACCACGTTTTCGTATTTTTGCAAGTCGTCTTCCAGTATCGCAGGATCAATGTTCGTATGTAATATCTGACGTTGGAAAAAATGCAGAATTCTGTAATTTTTATAGTAATATTTGTTGATAAATGCTTCGCGTTTTGCAATATGTTTTTATTTGTATTAGGTTGTTCGGAAAGTAATTTCGTTTTTCTCTTTGGAGAAAATGAAAGGCAGTTTTCTTACAGAATACAAATATTTAGGGCAAAAACTGTATCTTTGTCATCTTTGACGGTTTCATTTGAAGTAAAGGTTTTACCGTCCAAAAAATTTGTAGAGACCGAAACAAGTAATAACCGGAAGATGCTAGATCTGGAGAATATGATAGTACATCCCATCCAAACTGTAAAAGCTTTTGGTGAGTTATGCGGTTTGGCATTATCTTGATGAAACACTATACCTTTTCTGTTGATCAATTTTGGCCTTTTCTGTTTGTGTCAATCATGTAATTTGTCCAATTAATGACAATACACTTTAGAATTGATCGTCGTATTCTTCCAAAAATTTTGGGAAGAGCTACCAAAAATTTTGCAAAGTTGCAAAAAATTTTGCAACCTTTTGCAAAAAAATTTGCAAACCAGTTTTGACACTGGCATTCTATCAATACATCTATCTTCTCCATACACATCGACTAATTCTTTTCTAGCTTGAACGGCATTTTTACCTTTTTTGTCATAAAAAAGCGGTTGTCAGAAAATGTAATGCATATACAGTTTAGAACGAAGTTGGCTAGTTAAAATATAACTAACGTCGCTGCTGCGAAAAAACAAAATTACTTTCCGAACAACCTAATACTTCTTAGCCCTAATGTTAGGCATTTGTTACTATTTTAGTCACTAGTTTATTGACTTCCGTTTCAAATAACTACGCTAACAAATAAATATGTTCTTATAGATTACATTAGTAATAATCTTTTACGTCCCATAAACTAAAAATAAATGGATTTTTACCAAATTTGTAAAATTTGAAAATTTTGCTGGCTAATATACAACTAACGTCTCTGCTGCGAAGAAAACGAAATTACTTTCCAAACAACCCAATATTACACTGTATTAAAATTGAATAACGAGAATTTTAATTTAAATCACAGAACACATAGCGCCATCTATCGAACATATACACTGTTAGAAAGAAACAAGTCGCCTCTTTCGAACGCACCCAAGTTCATGGTAATCCGATGTTACAACATGCTACAAAGTTATCAGCCATTTGAATGACGGTAAAAATCGTGTTGATGTCGTAAAAACATAATGGAACAGAGAGCAAATATTAAATTTTGTTTTAAACTGGGAAAAAATGTGCTGAGACTTACGAATTGATGAAAAAAGTGTATGGTGATGATTGTATATCTAAGGCTAGAAATCTAGGCTAGTTAAAAAAGGCTAGTTATTAGAAATGCAGTCAAATAATTTTGTTTTGGAATTGAAGGTGGTCTTTCTGCACTATAAACCCCGATCAAGTTCAACTTTGCCGCGCACTTGCAAGGCTTTTAAATTCGATATACACCCGATGCGCCTAGATATTGTTCAAGAAATCTTATACAAGTAGAAGGAAGTTAAATCAACCGCTGTTGAGTAATCCAATTTTAAAATTGCATTACTCCCGTTTATAATGGAATAATATAAACATGCGATGATGAAGCCAGACAGTGGTAGGAAATCCGATACAATTACGAAATGCACAAGATGGACATGGAAATGCGTCTGCCAGCGATTCCTTTAATAAAATAGACAACGCAGCTAACTAACTGTCCTTTTCTACGTCTTGTTCTTCCTATAATAACTCCCGTCTAGCTTTTTCTACCTACTATATAGTAGCGCTGTTATCTCACCCTCGTAAATTCTTGGTGGGCACGCACTAGATATTTTTAAAGCCAGTCACGTGCTGCAGTCGGTTAGGGTAGGTCGGAAGTGACGTCATCAGATAACCCACACAACCATTCGTTCCCTAATGTACTAGAGATCTACGACTTTGTATAATCTAGAGTTTGTGTCGACGTTGACGTAATTCTAATTTCTATAAAGTTTATAACAAATCTAAAAGAAGAAGGAGCATTTATTTTAATTGTTCTAAACGTAGAACTGTCAAAGTATGTCTTGTTTTATTGTAATTGATTCCCTGTGTTGATAAACCCCAATATTTAATACCACCGTATCTGTCTGTACAAATTGACCAGGCTAACAGTAGGGACTGTCGTTTGTGTTACATAATAATAGGGTCCTATACAAATCCAAGGGAGTGTTTATGTTATATTCAACAGACCACCCTGTACGCATAGCGATGGACTTCCCCCTTGTGTTCCTATCATTTTATGTTATCGAAGTCAACTAGTTTGGTATTCAATTAAACGTCTAAACATATTTTTGGTAACGTATTTATAATACATTTATTTCCAACTTTGCTTGATTACTTTCTTGTTTTACGTGTGTTTTTTGTTTGTTTTAGGCTCAAGGTAGTGATGAAGACGACAGTAACGAACACGAGCATGGAGACGTATTAGCAAAGTTGAAAATGCAGGTGCGAGACATAAAAGTGGCAGTGAGTATCCTTCGAAATTTGTTCATCACGAACGCTGTTCTATAATACGTTTCTCGAAATAGACGATCATCAATTGGGCGTTTTCCGAAAAGTCGGCCCTGTCAAATAAATCATACGTTAATGTACCGTCGCAGCTTTTAATTTTAATGGCAAAGCGGCCATTATACGAGTGACGGTTCATTGACTACGTGTGATTCGAGCGTTTATTCTTTAATACGCTCTCGTGAATTATTCGAAACAGATGTCCACGCGCAGATTTTGCTTGTATGCCAATCAACCGCCTGTGGATGAATGAATTTTATTTTCGCGCGTTCTGAAAGTAATTTCGTTTTTTTTTGTGAAAATGAAAGGCACTTTTCTTAGAGAGTATAAATATTTTATGTAATTACATGTTCACCGTTTTGTCCAATACCTTTTGCCATCTTTCTGGCGGTAGCATGAACCACGCTCCATGCTCATAAAGCTTCTGATCCTTGCTGGCAAAAAACCCATCCAAGTCATTTTTGACGGCTTCATTTGAAGTACAGGTTTTGCCATGCAAAAAAACTTGTAGAGACCGAAACAAGTAATAATTGGAAGGTGCCAGATCTCGAGAATATGATAGGCATGGTGACACATTTCATTCAAGCTGTAAAAGCTTTAGGCGAGTTACCAAACTGGTATGCGGTCTCGCATTATCTTGGTGGAACGCTACACCTTTTCTATTAATCAATTCTGGCCTTTTCTGTTTGAGTGAACCATGCAGTTTGTCCAGTCGATGACAGTACATTTTAGAATTGATCGTGGTATTGTCCAAAAAATTTGGAAAGAGCTCCCAAAAAGTTTGCAAAGTTTTGCAAAGAATTTTGCAAACCAGTTATAATACTGGCATTCTAGCAATACATCTTTTCGATTCACATCGACTAATTCTTTTCTCGCTTGAACGGGATCTTTACCTTTTTTGAAAACAATTGCACAGAATCGAATAAAATATTTTCACACATAAACTTTGCAATGTCAGCTGTCAGAACATATAATGCATATACGGTTTAAAATGAAGTTGGCTGGTTAAAATACAACTAACGCCTCCGCTGCGATAAAAACGAAATTACTTTCCGAACAACTCAATAATTTCTTCGACACATCAACGTTAATAACTTGCGAAATAACATACCAGAAATACTACGTTTAAATTAAATTAACTAATATCTAGTTAATCTTAGTTTACTGATTAGATTTTCCTGAATTTATGCGCGCTGTTTGGTGATTGAGTAAACCATATGCTCGCCCAAAATTTGAACAAACAGCATAAAATAGCTACTTTTGAAAACTTATACCTGGAAAGTTATGAAATAAGCTGACAACCAATCATTTATTTATTTTTTTACAGTTACCAAACAAATTGGTAACTGTTAGTTCATTGATTTAATTGACTAAAAAGTAAATGTAGCTTAGCAACGAAAATTGTGCAGATATTAGTTTTGTTTATGAATTTTGTAATGAAATATTTTACCAAATACTCTCAAATAGACGCCAACATTTACGACGAGTATTTTCCGACGATTATCAAAGGTTTCGCAGATTTGGGATAATTAGAATAAAGAATGAATACTTTATTTAAAATTGATATAAATTCATTTGAACCTGAAAAAAGGAATTTTACGTTTATTATTGACTTACGAACTAAATCAATAATTTACTTTAAAAAAATGTAGATTTAATAAGTGTTGTGAAAGTAATTTTTTTATTTTCATATGGAATCATGATTAAAATATTTCATATTATACTATGCCTTGTCAGGCTATAACAATACAAAATTCTTACAATTATTACTATATTACAATTATTTTTATATTTACAATGTTTTGACCACAATAAAGTTTATGGAAATAAACTTAAAACTTTAAACTTTAACACCAAGTGTGAACTGAAAAACAATAGTTTTGTTTTCTGTTCAGAAGCTAAAGATACATCTGACGTTCCGTTTTGCGCTTCCAATTGCCAACATAGTACAGGGTAGAAAAGAAAATAACATAAAATAATGTTAAAAAATGGATACTGTTAAAAAGCTGTGGTTCAAAGTGTTGTTTCAAATAGGTAATTTAATAATAAGCTATAAAAAGATTATAATATATTTGACACAGTTTATTCAACTATATATTATCATCACTACTCGTTCATGGGCAAAATATCAGAGATAAAAGAATAAAGCTGTTCATATCTGGTTATAAGGAAACGTGACGCTAGTCCTTTAGCAAGCTAGCGGTGGGAGTACAGTGTTCTGGTCATTGAACGGCAAGAAACAAGAGACAGAAATAGCCAACTTTGTCTTCCACTGTTAGTTTATTCAGGGTATTTGGTTGATGAATTTCATTCCTAAAATCTACTAGATCTGTCAATTTGTAATAAATACTGCACCTATTATTTTCCAGTGTCTGTTCTGAGTCCTTCCAAAAACGAAGCGATTTCTTCGCAAAGTTTGAAAAAAATTTCTGACATGAAATACCATGGAATAATGCGGCATTTAGCAAAAACTTCTGAAGCTCAGGCATTCTTAATATTTTTTATATAAAGTCTATGTACTTAAAATTAAGTAATTTATGGTATGGATGTGGAAGCATAAACAGTAATATTAGGACAGTAATTTCGTTTTTCTTTTCATGAAAATGAAAGGCACTTTTCTTAGAGTTTTTTCTTCACGTTCATCATTTTGGTCTAACATATTTTGCTATCTTTCTGACAGTAGCACCATTCCATGCTCATAAAACTTCTGTTCCTTGCTGGTAAAAACTGATCCAAGTCATTTTTGACGACTTCATTTGAAATAAAAGTTTTGCCGTCCAAAAAAATTGTAGAGACCAAAACAAGTAATAATCGACTGGTACTAAATCCGGAGGATATGATAGATATGGTCCATATCCCATCCAAGCTGCAAAAGCTCTTGGCGAGTTACCAAACTGGTATGCGGTCTCGTATAATCTTTGTGGAACACTATACCATTTCTATTGATCAATTCTAGCCTTTTCTGTTTGAGCGAATCATGCAATTTATTTGTCCAGTTGGCGGCTGTACACATTAGAATTGATTGTGCAAACTTGCAAAGAATTTTGCAAATTTTTGCAATAGATTTTACAAGCCAGTTTGCAAAAAATAATGCAATTTGTCCAATTGATTACAATACACTTTAGAATTGATCGAGGTATTCTTCCGAAGATTTTGGAAAAAGCTCCCAAAAATTTTGCAAACTTGCAAAAAGTGTTGCAACCTTTTGCAAAAAAGTGTTGCAACCTTTTGCAAAAAAAATTTGTAAACCAATTTTGACACTGAAATTCTGTCAATATATCTTCTCCATACACATCGACTAATTCTTTTTTCGCTTGAACGGCCTTTTCTGTAATAAAAAAGCAATATGTGTCAAAAATGCTGTTTTTGATTCTCCATGTTTCAGAACACACAAAAAGAAAACAATTGCATAGAACCGAAACAAATAGTTTCACACATAAACTTTTCAATGTCAGCTGTCAGAATACACAATGCATATACGGTTTAGAATGAAGTTGGCTGGTGAAAATACAACTAACGCCTCTGTCGCGAAAAAACAAAATTACTTTCCGAACAACCCAATACTTCTTAGCCCTAATGTTAGGCATTTGTTTCTGTTTTAGTTACTAGTTTATTGACTTCCGTTTCAAATAACTACGTAAACAAATAAATATGTTCTTATAGATACAATTAGTATTTTGTTATGTAGTATACAATTAGTGTTACTAGTAGTGTTACTAGTAGTATACAATTAGTGTTTTTAGGAGAATATTTTAGCCTTAAATCTGGGACAGAAAATGTCGCCTGTCGTGAAGATGGTTTTGTTGCTGTAATAATTATTAATAGGTAATTTATCAGTACTCAAAGATTTTGAATTCCGATATTTAATTGGCAGTACAATCGTGTCTCGTCATTGTGATATTTGATCTTAAAAGTCCAAATTTTTATCAAAATTAAATACAGAAATATTAACAACTACTCAGCATATTAATATTTAAAAACAGTTTTTTTCCTATACAAAACTGATGTCATGAAGGAAGAACCCATTACGAAGGACACTTAAAACATGTTCATCAAGAATATCTGTACTTGAGCAAGATTGTCTACTAAATATTTTGAGACAATCAATTTTCAATTTCATAGGATGATCGAATATTGATAGATTTTCCTGAAGTAACTACCAACGATTTATAGACCAAGAAAATAATATAAATTGAAATACAGAATTGCTGCGAATAAATCTTTTTGGAGAAAAAAACCTAGCAGAATATTTAATTTGAATTTAGTGCACAGATGACAATTTGTTTTAGTCAAGAAAAAATTCAAAACTGAGTCTATCGATCCAATAATACAAAATTTAATGAAAGGTATGTTAATAATTTAAGGACAACAAAGTTAAGGACATCTGGACGTTAATATGTTAGGTTGGATTAGTTAGAAATGTCACACAGCCAACACTGACTTCAAAATCAAGACCTTGAAGGCCTGAGCAAAATAAAGTACTAATTGTTAAAAACCTTTGTAGGATTCCATAGACTTCAATGAGGTGTTTTAAATAGTAATTCAACCACTAAATATCTAATAAATTTTTTTTTGTAATTTTGTATGCAGGATTTAAAATAAATACATTTATTCTTTTATTCAGTTTCTGCACACGTTTTATTTTTAATAGTTTATGGAGGCTAACCTATAAATAATCCTGTTTAATCCGCTTTTACAAGATTACAAAACGTCAAAATGAACTACAATACAAAGAGTCAAAGAAGGCGAGATCGCTTACTACCTGTATTTAGGCCTGGACTTAAAAACATCCAACCTTTTTTCATTATAATTCGTGTAATTCTTTCTCTACAGTAATAGTATATATATTAATCTGTATTAACCTGTCTTAATCTTTAATTTCACCGTGAATATTTTTGAGTAGTATCACCCTGCTCAGTCCTTCCGTAGCCTCTCTTTTGTTTGGTGTGTGATTTGTACATGATCTCATCATAAAAGATCGTAATATTTATCAGTTTCCAAGGAGTCTGGTGAGAATGCAACGCAAAAGGATCAATAAAAAGAAAAAGTTAAAATAATTAATAATGAACGGAAAGTGTAGTTCAACTATACCAACATAAGTTTCGATTTTTACTGCGGGGCTGTGGTAATAAATTATTATTAATCGCTGTAAGTGATCAATGGAACTATGTTTGAGAAACTTGGAATGAAGGCATTATTTAATAGGAATACAAAAATATACAAGCATGGCATATTTACTGTTTTCAGGAAGATTTTGAAGGAAATAGGCAACAGTATCCACTAGCTTGCAGGGAAACGTTTAACTTCCAAATGGCACCTCACCTGTCCATGATGCCACAGCCACAATATTTAGTACCGCAGGCAGCACATCAAAATAATCCAGGACCTTCTTCGAGCAGTCCACATTCTTCGGAAGGCAGCAGTTCATCGAACAACAATAGTTGGTCCTTCGAAGAACAGTTCAAACAGGTCAGGATTTTACTATTTTTGATGCAGTTTGTAAATGCCATATTGCACATAATGCTTTTTGCTTGTTTTTAACTCTTTTGTTTTTTTTTGCTATTTTTCGGCAATTGGCTTTTCTTGTTAACCCACTGGTTTTTCTTTCAATGAATACAGCATGTGTTTTAATATAATATAGTGAATGCACTTACATTGTGGTATTAAGGCTTTATTGAATTTATGATGTGGTTCTATGTTGCATACAGAAAAGGAAGTCGCAAGATTGTAGAAATGTGTTTTATAATCAAGTTGGTTGCGAAATGTCCATCGCCAGATACCCATCAAAAGGTTATTTTATTAGCGTTGGAAAGTTATCCAACGCGTAGTGCAACATTGTACCTTTTTGCAAGCAATCAATTTGTCCCATTAAGCGTAATTTTCAGCTCGTAAAACTGTAACGTTTATATCAAAACGGCGCGCAGTCGGCCTTTGTTTCGCACCAAAACGAAAAATCTAAAATCACCGTTTTTACTTTGTCGGTGTTCACAACATTAAATTTATAAGTATTTTGACTGCCCCCTTGCGAGGGACTCGATAAATTTCAATAAATATCACCCGTAGACTAAATCCCACAACGTTTCGACCTTTATTAATGCTCGAATTTATTCGGGACGTTTACGATCTAGCACGCTACGGACGAAGTTAAGCGTAGAACGCATGCGCGCGTCGCATTTTATAGCGCATAATTCCTCTAGACCAAAACTCCTCGTAAACTGACCCGTTCTTCTCTCCCTTGTCATTTGCGTACCTCGCCGATGAATAAGAGAAAGAGAGAGAGACAGCGGCAAATGTTGACTGTTTTTGTCGTTTTCGGAACGGGGAATTGTGATTTTTTCTCGGTAGTATTATAATTCGAGTTGATGCGGCACGACTTTTACGAGTTCCCTGTTCGATGATTTACGACTATTAAGAATTAAAACTTGGCCCTTTATTAATGCCTTTTTCTTGTTTGGAAATTATACACCACGCTTCGTTTCCTGCAAATCCGTTTCTGCCGGAATTTTATTGCCACTTTCCATGCGTACACATATAATTATAGTAATTACAATATCTCTAGTAGTTGTAATTAATATAATTGTATATTACAATTATATTATATATATAATATAATTATATTCAGAGTAAAAAAATCATAATACACATATGTTCAATTCTGAATGGTTACTGAAATGATGAGGTAAAACACTTGTATATATAAAATTGTCACTTACGCCTAGTTACCATTATAATTAATAATAAAATAAAATAAGTTGTTTCTGGTAAATGATTTGTGAGTAAATTAGTTTAATTCATATTATATATTACAAGAGTTAATAATGAATATATTACATACATTACATTACACACCAAAAAATTACTGAAATTAAACAAAAATAATAAAATTAAAATATATTCATAAGCTCAAAATACTTTTAGGAAAAAAAATTACAATCCACTTATTGTTAAACCCACAGTCCCTAAATTTCGTACTTAGTCCTCCATATAGTCCAATATCTCAGCATCGCAACATACAGGTTGCAGAAGAAATTCGCCCGAACCCGGAAAGCTATATAATGCATATAATTTAATCGTTCGATGATGTGCAGTATTCAACGATATGGAAAAAATTTTGAACAATTTTTTGAAATTCTGTTTGTTTTTAATTGTCTCTACTATTAATTAGCGTAAGAAATTTGTATTCTAATTAAATTAGGTTTTCCTCATTATCTGAGTAACCAATTTTTTTTAAATTTAAGAAAAATTGAAGAAAAATTTTTACAATTTGTTTCTCAAATTAAGAGAATTTTTTTTTTCAAAAAAACATTTTTGTTAAACATCTTTTGAAAACATGTTTTGAATTTGAGAAAAATTTTTGAAAATTTTTTTTTCAAAAAACTTTCTCATTTGAATTTATATATATATACATATATAATTATTTCGAGTGATATGAGATTATAAATTAAACGGAATAACAATATTATATGTGTGCAAAAGATGTCATGATTAAAATGCCAATATAATTAACATTTTTTTAGTAGTTCGAAAACCTTATGTATTATGTATAAATTTGTACGCAAACACGTGATTGATTAGCATATTTAAAAAATACTAATTGGGAATAGTTATTAATTTATGGTACATTAAAACATAAATGTTAATTGAAATGGAATTTTCCCAAGCTGCGTACAGTTTTTAAGTAATTTTTAATTTGTATAACCAATATTTTAAGTAAAGTCATTACAAAAAAATATGTTTTTTTATGATAGTACAAATATTGAATCCTATCTACTCTTCTCAACGTTTTATACGCATAGACATAAGTCTATCTATCGTACACAGTCTAAAGAACCAATAATAATTATATTATTTTGTGGGCAATTATTTATGGATACTTTACAGTATTTTTGTGTGTATTCGCAAAGGCCTATAAACAAGAAATCGTTATTGTTAATGATTTCTATTTTCTTATACTATTATTTTACCAGCAAATTTTAAATAATTTAGGAAAACGCCAAATTCGACGATTCATGTACATAAAAGCATACTTAAATGTACAATAAAGTATAATAATAAAAATGTTAAATAATATTGTAATTTAATATAATATAATGTAATGCAACATGTTAGGAAACCAGCAATCTCGTTTATTTTGTGCGTTGAAACGAATGAATAAGAATTTTATTACTTCGAGTAATATAAAAATTAAAAGTATACAAAGAAAAATAAATGAATGTGGTAACTTGAGAAATTTTATTTAGGAATGTTCGGTTTACATTAAAACTATATTATCAGGATTCTCAGCTTAATGCATTCTATATCGATTGTTAAATAGATATATAATTGCTATTGCTCTAATTATTGACAATAATTTATAATGAATTATTAAGTTATTAGTTATTAAGCATTATAGATTATCATATAACTAATTAATAGATTATTATATACTATATTCACTTAGAAGTACAAGAATTAAAATACAATTTAAAATAGCTTCTAATTTGTGTAGGGTTTCACAAACAAGGGGCATAAAATTAATATATACCTGATAATACTACTTAAAAACAATAAAATATGTATCAGTATTATTAGGCAATTTTGTTTACGTTGAATTTTATTGATTAGCATAAGCACTATTACAACCTACATATTTTTTCAATAAGATACAAGCTGTGTATTGTTTGTTTTTTTATGAAAATGTCACATGGCGGATGGTTTCTGTTCACCAAATACCTAGTTGTTTAATGGTCCATTTTTTGTACATCTTTTCGAATTCGACATCAAACGGTACCTGAATCTGACTCTCGTCAGATTCTACCCATTGAGCAGAACATCGTCGGTTATTGTAGAGTATCTATTTTTCGTTGTAAATTACAATATGGTCCAAGAGCAGGTCATTTTATTGCGAATTGATAGGGAATTGCGATTCTCTTGACGTTGACATTTCTATTGTTCATTCAATTTGTGTGACACCCATTTTCCTTACTTTACCGATCGATTGCAAGTCACTTTAAACTGGCTTGTTATTTACACCCAAGTCTTCCGCAAGCTCTCGAACGGTTTGACGATGATTGGTTTGAATCCGCACCAGTAGAAACTCATCATCAACCGTACTCCCTGGTTTTCCATACAAAAACAAATTCAAAAATCTTATTCCAATAATTTTATATTATAGCTTAATAGAATAATGCATAAATAACAGAAATGTGTACTTATTTATGCACTTTTTTATTATACAAAATTAGCAGGTCCTTTAGCAATTAACAATATTAAGTTAAGTCAATTTAGTAGAACTTATAATTAATACATATATTAATACATATTTAGTGGCATAAAGCATAAAGAATATTTCTGCTTATTAATTTATTCTCAGTAATGAAGTTACAACCTTTTTAAATTATTTGCTTGTATTTAATTCGTATTGAATTCGTTTATAATTGTTCAAGGGACAAGGGACTATATCTAAGAACAATAAACAGGTAATTAATTACGTTGTGCGAACCGTTTTTGCATACAATGAAAATAACAAACACTTGGAGAATAATGTAGCTAACTGTTTTGCCAAAATCGAAACTTTCAAAAACTACCTGTTACCCAGCAGGAAAGCCTATAAACTAAAAAAACGAACAAAAATTTTTGAAATATCCCCAACACTTTCTACTTACCGGAGGAAACAAAACACGACGCATGAGTAATAGGATTGAAAGTCGAATCTCCTGCTGTCAAAACGGCCTCTTCTGTCTCGTGGAGTGGGCGTCATTATATTTTAATATCAAGCCACCTTCGCGCCTGAAATAAATCAGCGCTTGCTTGATTCAGTCGCGTACGCTTATACGATGTTATGCATAGCCTTTTTATGCACCTCTCGTACATCTGCGACGCTTTCCTTACAGATTTATGTAACGTTTTCACATTAAGACCGTATTTATCGTGTGCCAGAGGCGTATTTATAAGCGTTTCATGTAAAGTATGCTAATAGATGAAGCTGCGTAGTTCTTTTTTATGCGTATTGTTTTCAGTTTCATGTAATACTATAGGTATCATTCAATCGCTAATCGTCAAGGTGTTGTTGTAGGTTGAAAGAAAACCGGTTGGTTAATAAGTTAGCTTTCGATCAAATTGGTCATGATGTTTGTTATTGGGGGTTTTCAAAATTTAAAAAAGGTATTTTTTTATCTGGCAACTTTCCGAATTTAGGTGAACGGTTTTCGGCACAAGCAGCAACATTTGGATGACAGAATTTGCTCGATGCTTGACGACTTGCGCGGTACATTTACGGGAGAGGACGTGGAATATTCAAGTCCGATAGTCAAAGACTCTAAAAGAAAGAGAAAGAGAACCCAAATCAATGAGTGCAAAGAAATGAAACAGGTAAAAATTGACAATTGTTGAAATGTCTATTAGTTGTGTGTTTGTCTTATACGTTATAATTACTATATGAAGATAGATTTTATAACTGTTGAGTAGCTTCAAAATTCATCACCAGAATGTTGAAGGTGGCGCTTTACAGCTAATTTTTTTGTGCCCAAATCTAAACAGATTTATGCTTAAGAAATGTGTTCCTTTCCTAAGAAATGAGTGATGAGCTGACTACACCTTGAAAATTGTAACAGCAAATAATAAACTTATAAACAGTCGTGGAAAAAAGGCGATTTAAACAAACAGCACATCATAAACGCCAAATATTAGTGAATTAATGTGACGCCGCTTCTGACAAGTATATTGAATACAAAGCGTATCTTATCCCAGATGCTTTCATTTCTAAGTTAAGTTCATCCAGGTTTAAAGATAAATTTGCAAAATGCAAAGAAAAAACAACACGTCTACACACAATAATCGGTTAGACATATTTTCTGCAATAATGTATGCACCCATTACTAGATAACGATCGTTTTATCTAACAGTTATTTTTCCATTAGTGCTGAATGACAAAATTCATGGCTCATCAAATTGTGTTTTCTCGTAATTCCTGTCGTTTTTAATCGGTTTTTACACTTTCACGCTGCTTCTCGTTACGCAACAACAATACGGTATTGTGTAAATGGATAAATATTAATTTCTTCTGTTTTAAAAACATTTTTAAAATTTATAATTCTCTGTAATAAATATATAATTTCGTCACAATTAAGAATATATTATTGGTAACTGATTTATTCTCATATTATATCTCATATTTAATGTGAGATATTTATAAGCATAAGGCTGATTATTTTAAATTTCACATTATAGTGATAATCATAATGTAATATCGTAGTAAGCCTTAAAATAATATTTTGTTAACTTCGATTGATCACTAACAATCCTAAATTCATCTCCTAACTGATTTTTTAATACGTGCTTTTCGATTCATTCAAAATAAGGGAAAAATCACCGCTGGTGATGTTTGAATAAACATTAATTCTACCTGAGTAATACTTTTCGAACAGTAAAAGCTGGTCGCGCATTTGTTTATAGACAATTGTGTTCCATAGAGATCATTTTCATAGTTTTAGGTATTCTAATGACAGTAAAATATTGCCAAAATGACAATAAAATATATTAACCTGCAATTAATTATTCATTAATTAATATATTATTATAATGTTTAAGTTGATGAATATTTAGAGTAGAAGAAAAATATTATTGAGTAACATAACTGTGAAGAGTCATATTTGGACAGAGTTATTGCCCATTTACGTTATTTCTAATTTTGTCCATTTTGATTTTTAAATGCAATACTTTCCTTTAAACACATCATTTCTACACATTTAGAATCCCCAGAGCAATCCTCTTGGATTGCAAAACTTGGGTGTTCTTGTAGTGTTAGGGCGTACCATTTTAAAAAAATGGATACGTACATTGTGGAAAACCGATTTAGTGAATCTCATTCACGATATCTTTGAGAGCGAAATCAACGATACTCTAAACATTGCGATAGGTCATAAAAACTACAAATGTGTAAAATACACATGCAGTTTGATTTTTATACTGTATCTACTAACTTTCATTTCGATAATCCATAATTAAGGGTTTTGCTCAGGATGATGTGGCTTCATGCATCCGGAAGCAGCATAATCTATATATATTATTTTGAGAGAAATGTATTATTTTGAGCTTTATTTCATTGGTCAATTAGGGTGTGACAAACTGAACTTTGTAAGTAAAAGATGAAAATGAAAAGTCCCAATAGCATTTGGGATTTTAAATAATAGCATGACATTTGGAAGCTGTTAAATATGGAGCAGCCATGTTTTACAATTATTACCTAACTGGGAAATTAATCAGAACGCGTACAAATCGTACGATTGTATTATGAAAGTAACTTTCGATCACGTCTCAATTGACCTTAACAGAGCTGCAGATAGATAGAGATGTCTGGTTTCTTTCCAGCGGAAGTTGGAAAGTTATTGCATATATTATGCCTCTCAGTTCTTCTCGTGTGATCGTTCCATAAGCAAAGAAAGCTTTGCCAAACCTGTGTAGTAGATCTGTACTTTCCATCATTTTTATCCAATACAGTGTCTGGCTCTTTCTTTATAACTTTTCCTTAACAGATTCCGTATCCGTTGTCTTATTGGAGATTTATTGAAAGCATTGTTCAAGTCAATCTTCATTTTCAAAACTGAATTCATTTTCCTCCAAATGTTACTAAATGTAGCTGGTTGTGTAGTATTTCATGTACTCTTATCATCATTCTATGATTTGCACTTTACAAAAATATTTCGTTTTTTTTCATAATTTTCCCCTTATCTCAGTTCTTTTCGTAGATCCTATTACTTCTTCTGCAGGATGATTCTAAATCTATGCATTAAATATGTTAGTGGTTATCACTGTTGTTGAGTTAAAAACTTTATGCACAAATAAGATAACATCCTCTGGTAACTGCAGCCTGCATTCACAAAGATTTTCGGAGATATACCATCCAAGGTACATCCTAGATGGTACTAAGTCTTTCAACATCTGGTGCAACGAGATAGAGAAACAATAAAAGAACTGCGATTCAACGAACCAATAATAAAAAGTCAGGTGAGCGAGGAGGCCAAGCTATCGGTTCTGCCCAACCATCTCCCTGAGGACATGTTTAGACATGTTTAACATTTAGATTGATTTCTTCGAGATGTACTTCTAAATTGTACCGTAAAAAGCTTGTATAAGCAACGCTGGTTAAATGATTTGGAAGAAAAAGGCTCAATAAACAGTCTCCTCACAATATCAGTTCCCACATTTTCGAAAATTTTTGTTAAAAATGTATTCGCCGATTGGCGTGTGAAATTTCTTTCGACCAATCATGTTTCAATACATAAATTTACTCCTTTAAGGGGAGACATACACCTAGGAGCCGGAAAAGAAGGTTATTTTTGTGAATTTTTTCAGGTAAAACTGTATGAAATGTCAGATTGGGAGTTTTTCTATCTGAAGGTATATGTATTTAGGAATAATTTCAATTTTCTTCTATTAAAAAAATTCCAAAATTAATCGTATTGTAGTATTTTCTTCAGAGCGGCGTAAACAAATCGATGAAAACGGTAACCATTGGCGTTTGTTCAAAAATCATCTGAAACAACAAAACCAAAAAGATTATTAAACTAGATACTATAGTCTAGTCTTTGTCGTAGCCGATTTTGAAAATATCGATTTTTGACGAAATGGCGGGCGTTTTAACATAACAGCGATTTTCGATAAAAAATGGATTCTTATTTTGCATATTAGCATAAAACTAAACAACGAAGAAAAAAAATCTTACGACAAAGACTAGATAATTATGTACAGAATAACTACAAAAAAATAAAGGTAGTTGATTTAGTGGTTTTCGAGAAATTTTGGTTACCGATTTAAAAAACGCGGTTTCGAGAAAAATGCATTTGAAAATTTGTCAATGAGTAAATCATGAAATTTTTCAACTTACACAGAATCATTAATGCCAGGCTCATAGTACAGGTCTTCTGTGATCGATGGAATGTTCATGTTTTCCATATTTTGTTGTCGACGCCGTATTCGGCCTTGTTTAGATTGTTCTTGCGCTTGTACTTCGGCTTTCGCTATGCGATGTCCATCCTCTTGTGCAACGTACAAATGCGCCCCCTATCCGACGGAAATTCCCAACACATTCATAATTTCTAACAATGATGTAACACCATTGTCGAACATGCATGTTGCTAGTAATGCAGCAATATTAACAATTGCTGCCCCACTATGCATAGTTTTGGAGCTATCTTCCAAACTATTTGATTATAGCTCTCATTGTTATTTTGTGTGTACCCTCCAACACAGCGTTCCAACAAATTGTCATTGGTGAGGTCTTCGTATATCGGTTTGATGACACGTAACACCGTTTGTGGCAATGCTGGATAATCACTTGCACCACGATTCGGATGCTTCGGGACTATTGATGTTCAGGTTTGCTGTCTGTTGAGTCGTAATGATAAAAAGTTGCCCATGTCGCTTTCTTCATGTTATTCTTGGAATCACTATATCTTCGAATTGCTAAGCCATAGTAAACGCTCAGCTTGTCTATAAGTCTTTTGTACGTGTCCCACGCACTCTTTTTTTGTAATCTCAATCTGCTCACCATATGGTTTCGCATTTATTATTCCCGTGTACGTCCTAGAGTCGCTATCACCGATGTAATTAGTGCACATAACTCCATACTTTTCGACAGATCTTGAAAATAATTCCTTCATGGTGTCTACTGC
>JAWQRM010000454.1:0-22524 GCA_033557675.1 Coptodactyla brooksi | reverse complement strand
GCCCATCCTGCAACTATGGAAGTAGACTTTGATGTTGACTACTTCTCTCATTCAGCATAAGTTATATGTAAATGCTCTTTTTTCCAAATGTTTCCAAGTGACCAACGACACGGCTTTCATCCTGCGCGAACCATATCCTCCACTACATAAACCTTATTCACAAGGCATGGAACAATGTCTATAATCGCACGTTTCAATCTCCCTGGAGAATACTTTAGCCTGGTCATGTGCCTGACAGAGACATGTAACTTCAGTAAACGAAGGTCAATAAGAAGGATGTGGTGGAGCTGGTGGAAGACCACAGGCAATAACTCAATACAGAAGAACTTGTTGAGCTGCAATGTGAACAGATTCTAGTTATGTAGGAGAACCACTCAGGAGAGGAGAAGGAAGAGGTGGCACCTTCAAATACTTAGCTCAAAGAAATTTGAAGCAGGTGGAATAAAGTGAAGGTTTTCATTGAGAAACAAAATTGTGACCAGTAATATAATGGACATTTTACATGACAATGTAATATTCCATTTTCACGAAATTATTCAACAAAAAGGACTAATGTCTCTGGATCGTTATCCTGTGAAAACACCAGCCATCGAGCCAGCAATCGAACCACTTCCTATGATACAAACAAGAGAAAAACACCAGAAATACCTACACAGTTGCCCGACACTGTTCTTTTATATTACATATTTTTTCCACAGAAAAATCCATCAAAAATTAAAAAAAAAACAATTTGTTTCTGGAGTAGTCAAACGGATTAATTGTATTTACATGCATTTCAATGAGAAAGTTGTTTCGGTTCGCGAACCGAAGGTACCACTGTATTAGTCTTATGAGGACTACTTTGAAGGGGAGAAGATTAATATTAAATTGTGAATTTGGATTGATACAAAATCTTTTGGTTTCAAAGGTTCAAAACAAACAAGATTCAACATTTGCTCAAGTTAAGCAATTGTTACCACTTAACCAATCCAAGAAATTACCTAACTGCTTAAGAGATAAAAGAGCCCTTTCGTCTCCTGTTGCTCCCGATGATGCTGACATTGTCAGCGAAACGTGCGTCGAGTAGTTAATTTCCTGGTTTGGTTAAGTGGTAACAACTGCTTAAAATTAATATTGAAGAATATATTAGAAGATTGGAGATAGAAGATTATATAAAGATTTAGTATAATGTTTTTTTTATAAAGATTTAGTTATAACTTTGTATAAAGATTTTTTGAGAAAAACTGAAGGAAGTACTTTGTTTAGAATGTTTAAATTGAACGAAAGAAAATTTGTTAATTTTAAGGGCATTTATTTCGGCAAACTTGACTTAACCTTTTCACTACCAATTTCAATTGTTTAAAATTTTATCCTAAAATGCTTATTTCTTACCCTACTTTATGAACACTATAATTTTATTATATTTTTAAATATCGTTTTCTATTTTTTTCGCGTAATTTTATGGTTGGGTCATATGTGTACCAGTGGAATTTTCATGTGGGACATATTTGCCCCAGTGGTACAGAAAGTAATAACAGTTACATGTTCAAAATTCTGTTTGAATAAGTTTGTTTGAATAAGCTATAAGAAACAGTGCATTATGCAATCTGATATAAAGAGATTATAATTCTGACACCAGTTCTGGTACCTTCTTTTTCAGTATTTCCCTCAATTGGCATGTGAGAACCGACGTTGATCATAAGCTTTGTCCTTTTGGATGGTCTTCGACGACTAATTCTTCTTTTCACAGACATGTTTTTGCAACCTTCAGCCAGCAACTGTTCAGCTAGTGGGATCATAAATGATATAAGGTTTGATTACTTATGATGGATGTCCTGATACAAAATCAACGCATTTACAACTGCAGTGAGGAGGAGTTTTCTATCAAAGTCATAAATACCTACTTTTTGATCGGAGATGTCGACACCTCCCATAATTTCGTTATAAAAAGCAATAGCATCAGGGCTTGGTACATCCTTTTTCTCTCAATTTTTTTGCATTCTATTGACTGTAGTTTCACTGTTGACGTGAACTTGCTTGGAAACTTTCCAATTAACAGCAATTACACCATTATCAATAATGGTGTAATCTCTCATCTCCTAAAAAGCTTTTAGGAGAAACTTTCAAAACGACATCCAGTTCTTTGGATACTCTGTCAATTTTGGCCAGAACTTATGCTATTTTTCTAGGTCTGAAAGTGCTGCTTATTTGTTTCCAAATGACAGGTGCCTCTTTTTTCTGTTTTGATAAAGGAGATTGCCCGCCATTGTTTTTTTGTTGAACTATTGGACTCAATAAAGTTTGTTTGTAAGGTGTACTGATAATCCTCCGAAGAATTAGAATTCATTACCGCTATCAATAAATTCCTGCACATTTTCACTTAGAAATTCATCAGATGGCAGATATTCAGGATCATTATCATTATCATAAAAAAGATCACTGCCTTCAGATTGTAATTGTCTATTAATTTCACTATCACCTGAATAGTCATCCATCTATTCAACGCCAACGGGACATATACGTCCCGGTCTTCCATACCATTGGCCTACCTATGTCCTGAGCCAAAAAAACTGAACTACAACTGCTGAAAAAACGACACTGATTGATAAAAAAACATAAAAGTAAATACTGAAAACTTATGAATGTTCACTAACAAACAACTCTCAAAACTAATATTGTACTTTTTTAGTGGTTTATTAATTTAAAATAAACATAACATCAAAATAAAACTTTTTATTTTATATTTGTTTGGGATATACAACGTTTACTTTTAAGCTTACTTTTCAAATTATAAAAGGATAAAGTTGGTAAATTACGGAACGGATGCAAGTGAGCGAGCATGCGGCGCGAGAGAGAGTGAGAGTGAAAGAGATCATTTTATAACTTGAAAAGTAAGTTTCGGACGAATTTTTCGTAAAGGAAAAATCGTCTTAGAATTGAGTCAGGGATATAACATTAAAATAACGTAAGGTTGTTCTGAATCACCCTGTATAAGTCCCAATGGTATTCAAAGGGTTAAAATTGTTCAAGAAATCATTTAGGTTTGATTCAAGGTTTGAAAAAAGTAGAATGATATCAAGTTCTTTATAAACTCAGGTTTAATAAATAGCGATAAATACTGTTATAAATGCAAATCTGCTACAAAAATTGTTTCTTTTTTGAAAAAGATGTTCGTGCAAAATACAGCTGAGTACAATTCGCACAGAGTAACTCATTTAACTTAATAAAGCACATTTAATTTAACTTAACAAAGCACTCATGAAACAGCACTTAAACATCAGCAGCCTAACAAATGTGGACACATGGCAGAAAATAGACAAAAACACTCAACAAGCAGTAAAACGAACCATGGAACAAAAATACAAAACAATGAACAAAAAACTCGATAAATTGATAAACATACAAAAACCAAAAACAAAACCAAAAACATAGAAAACTTAATCGTGAAAGCGAAACTAGCGGTACAAAGGCTGCCAACTGAAACACAAGAAAGAACCAAACACATCACCACCATCAACCAAGAACAGAAAACAATGAAAAACATCAAAAAGAAACTAAAAGAAAACGATGCAATATTAATCAAGGCAGACAAAGACAGCGCGACTGTCATCATCAACAAAGAACTCTACATTACAAAAAGGGAAGAATTTATAACAAACAATAATTGTACAAAACTAAAAATGAACCCCACGAGCAAATTCCAAAAAAATCACCCGGAAAATAGTGAAAGAAACCAACCTCGTACAAGTGCCAAAAATGCAAGGACTACCCAAAATAAACAAAAACAACACACCGATGAGACCACTAGTAAATTTCACAATAGCACCGGCATACAAATTCTCCAAATACTTAGCAAAGAAAATAAAATTCACGATACAACTCAACGACAACCACACAACAAAAAAATAACATAATGTAATTAACAAATTGACGAACATAAACAGAAATACGAAAATAATATCCGTAGTCATAACAAACATGTACACTAACATAAAAGAAACAATCAACATACTCAGACAAAAATTCACCAACGAAGAAGCCGCAAAAGAACCAACCAGCATCTTGAAAACAGTAACACAACAAAACATATTTCTAATACAAACAATACATACAAAACGACGGATTACCCATGGGAGGCCCATCATCTGGAATACCCTCAGAAATATTCCTACAAAAACTCAAAGAGGAAATCAATGAAGAAATCGCAACAAAGTTTCAGATAAAAGCCTGGTTTAGATACGTGGATGACATACTATGCATCACCGAATACCCACAAATAGACAAAAAACACAAGAACATATAATTCACACATGAAATAGAGGAAAACAACAATATAAATTAATTGGACCTCAATATCACCAAGCAAGACAGTAAATTAACATACAAAATACACCTAAACCAACACAAACAGACAGAATAATTAATTATACTTCTGTACATCTTAAACAACACAAAGAAACAACATTTAGAAGAACCGAACATGAAACACAATGGACCACCTTCATGTACACTGGACCTCACATCCACCGCATGTGAAAGTCTTCAAAAAACAAAATATAAATATTGCATTCCGCACAGCACATAACATAAAATACATTATACAACCAGAAATAGAAGAAAACAACACAATGGAACTATCCAGAATATATAAAATCAACTGTGACAGATATAACGAACACATAAAATCTTATATAAATAACAAACTTGATTCTAATTACGCTGACCATCTACAGAGGAATATCCCCATCTACCTGGAAGTATAGAACAAAATGTCCAGGTCATAAAAGTTCTGGGCAAAAGTAATAAAATGAATATTTTCGAAAACCTCGAAATATTCAAATAAACCCTAAAAAACCCAGCAATTAACATCCAGGTCAACAACAACTTCCATCCCATATTTTCCAACCAATACAACGCCTGCAATAAAAAAATGACGACATCAGTCTTGAAAATAGCGTAGTGCGGAAACATGTCGACTCATAACAGTAAACAAATGTTGGTCAAGCAGGCAAGGCACTTCGCACCCACTATAATGTTACTTGTACTTTATTATTTGTAAATTATCTTTTGTCCTACAATAAGAACCAAAAACACTTCTAAACTTATTAAATAAAATTAAGTTGAGATTAAGAATTTTGGAAAAATTCTTAACGGACCAACATAATTTTCAAAATGTTAAGTTGTCAATTAGTAGTTTTCAAGCACCTATAAACATTATTATTGTTCAGTTTCGCCCAAAATTCTTTCGGATATGAGTAGGCTGGCAGAATATAATTCTCAATGCCTATCGATCTGTCTCACCACCATAGGAATGCAGCCAAGTTCGTCGGTCAAGAAACTAGAAGACCCAACCAGTAGTTGCATCTCAAAAAACGGACACTTGTCTGGTCCAGTTGCTTTTCTTAGTAGCTGGTTAAGCGGCACCTCGAGATATGCGTGTCATCGATATAAAAACTTACTATATATACATATGTAGTAAGTTCTTATATATCAATTTCCCTGTATGCATAAATAATTATCACTATTTAATATCGTTTAAATAAAAATTAAGTAACAACAATATTTGATATGTCAAGTAGATATTGTATAATCTACAATTTATGATATACTACTATTGTAATAATAAAATTTACAATCATCATTCTCACGACTAAAAACGTGTCAACGGGCTAGCACACGGATAATCATAGTTACCAACCTAAAAATATCAACTTAACCGTTCCGCAAAGTCTACCTGTCTACCTGGTCATCTACATTTTCACATCGCCTAGTATCCTGGCCAGCATGGAGGGGGTTTTAACCGTCAAGGCATCGCTATGTTAGTCGTGGTTCTACGTCCGGTGTTCAACGGTCTCGCGTAAATCGAAAATTCGCGTTAAAAAAAAAGAAAGAAAACGAAAATGATAAAAATCTAGTTATCCGCGATTTTCCCGCCGTTCCTCCATTTTTCCGGGTGTCAATTGTTCTTACTTAAGACCGTCGGCAGTGTTTTGTTTTTCTATATTAAGTACAAGGTCGTCAAGTTAAAGACAAGAATTATCTCTCCGCAAGAATATGCTTATTCCGCCATTCTTTGAATATTTCAATGAAATTCTTGTATCGCGTTGTCCTCTAGTCGACGGTTGTTTAAATAATTCGTATCGAGTGAGTTTTTGAAATTTGAAAAAGTTTTGAACCGCCCTGTTCGTTAATGTGTCCTGTGTGTGGATTGCTAACGCACTGGTCTACTGTATAATACCATCGAGCATCTGCTTGTTGAGGATTACAACATCTGCTCGCACTTGGGTCTTTCTACCTCCGCAGTGAAAGAATAAAAGAGTACAGAATTGGTGGAAAGGAAAGGAAACAATGGGAAATCATCCATCAAATCATCAGCCATTAGAGAGAGGTGTAACAAAATTTGGAGATGTTCATACGGTACGCAATTATCAAGATATTGATAGCAGTATCGTTGTTATTAATCAAAACAAGATTAAGTTGCGATAACCTTCCCGAAAATTCCAAAGCATATTTATTTTCGCACAATTACTATCAATGAATCACCCACCTGAATTAAAATTTGAAAAATTACAACTTTCTACATTTAATGAGTCATCAGAACTTCACAATAACTACTCTTCGTGTCCCTGTATATTTATGACTCATCATAATGTGTGTATTACCAACCGGCGGAAAAGCACGTTTTCTGTACCTATCTATATATTTTTACCACAACAAAAAGATTGATGTAATAATCAACTGAATCAGAATGATAAAATTCTCACGACACAAAAAGTTAACAAAAGGTTACAAATGTTATTGACCTCCTTACAACTAATCATTTTGAGTTCTTTTTCTATTCATTCTTTTGTCGCATAAAAACAATAAGTCTCATCATAATGTCACTATTGAGTGGATATCGAATGACGTCATATCCGCCTAAACAGCAATCACCGTGTAAAACTGACAACGTTCGACGGTTTGAAAAAATTAAACTGAAATGGAACGTAGCACGTTTATTAAATTATCTGTAACAGAGTGATGAAGCATTAAACTGAATAGAAGAGCTCGAATTGCTTTGTTAATAAACAAATGATAAACGCTATATCAGTTAAGAGAGGTACGCGCTTACTAAACAATTGAAATAATGGCAAAGCGTGCTCAACCCATTTAAGCTAACTATACGATGAGTTAAGTCCGTTGTGGGTCATTATACGTGGCGCGAAAAAGTAGACTATTTAAATTTGTAACGAAGTACAATGCTGAGGTTAATTTGTTATACTTCCATTTATCTATTTATACCGTTTTATAATTCGTTTGATATCAATTTCAAATATGCAGATATATAATTAATAATTTGAATAATAAATTCAACAACCTTCGTATTTCTTACAGAGGAGAAGTTTACGATCTCCCAGAAAAATGGACAGGCTCAGGAGGTCATTCAGGGACTCCTTCAGGAGGCGGAAGGAGCGTATGCCTGAAAGCTCTAAACCACATCAATGGCAAGCTGATGAATCGGCTGTGAGATCAGGAACGTGTACTTTTGCAGTCAAATATCTAGGATGTGTTGAAGTTTACGAATCTAGGGGTATGCAAGTTTGCGAAGAGGCACTGAAAGTGTTAAGGGTATGTACGGAGAACCATTGGCTCATTTATGTATACCATCCATTTATCTGTACACATTGCATTTCTTTGATAAATTTATCGATAATGCAATGATGCATATTGTAAATATTGCTAAAAAAAGTTTTTTCAAAGCTCATGCAGAATACTGCAAATGCTGTATGATTTTCATATGTAATGTTGAACAACAAACATTAAACAAAATATTTTCAACACTCATAGTGGACACTGTAAAATGCAAGAGCACTGTCAAATGCTGTGTGATGGGTTGCATAATTAACAACATGACGTGCATGAATTCAATGTATATTGAATGTATAAGGTTAAAGCTTTTAGTAAGTTCAAGAACTAAAAGCTTTAAAGCCTGAAGTTCCATATGTTTATGGAATAGTATTAGATTCTTCGAAAAGTAATTTCGTTTTTTTTTGTGAAAATGGAAGGCACTTTTCTTAGAAAGTATAAATATTTTATGTAGTTACATATTCACTGATAACTTCTGATATTTTTTCCTTGCTGACAAAAAAGTGATCCAAGTCATTTTTGACGGCTTCATTTGAAGTAATAGTATGTATGGTAGTACATACCATTCAAGCTGTAAAAGCTTTTGGCGAGTTTCCAAACTGGTATGCTGTCTCGCATTATTATATTATATAAGACTGCCTTTTTTATTGATCAATTCTAGCCTTTTCTGTTTGAGTGAATCATGCAATTTGTTCACTTGATGATACTTTTTAGAATTGATGTATTCTCCTACGTAGAAATTCTCTACCTAGTATTCTTCCAAAAAAATTGGAAAGAGCCCCCAAACATTTTGCAAGCTTTTGCAAACATTTTTTTCAATTCAGTTTGCAAAAAAAATCATGCAATTTATTTGTCCAGTTGATGAGAGTACAGTTTAGAATTGATCGTGGTTTTTTCACAAAAATGTTGAAAAAGCCCCCAAAAATGTTGCAAACTTTTGAAAAAATTTTGCAAATCAGTTTACAAAAAGTCACGTCATTTGTGCAGTTGATGACAGTACACTGTAGAATTGATCGTGGTATTCTCCCAAAAACTTTGAACAGCTCCTAAAAACTTTGCAAATTTGCAAAAATCTTTGCAAACTTTTGCTGAAAATTGTGCAAACCAATTTTGACACTGCTATTTTGTCAATACATCTTCTCCATACATATCGACTAATTCTTTTCTCCCTTGAATAGCATTTTTACCTTTTTTGTAATAAAAAAACAAAATGTGCCGAAAATGCTGTTTCTGATTCTCCATCCTTCATAACACACAAAAAGAAAACAATTGCACAGAACCAAACAAAATATTTTCACACATAAACTTTGCAATGTCAGCAATGTCGATAACGTAATGTATTCATGTATAATGTTGGATAACAAACGCTTTTAAAAATATGCTAATATAAAATACATATATTTTATGTTGTTTGTGCTGACATGGACTGGTTTTCTTTTCGATTATGTAGCTGTCTGATTTACTTGTTTTTAGTTCCGATTACTGGAATATGCATAGTTTCTTTATTTTTTATTTATTGTTCCTCAAATCTGGTAATTTTGCCACATATGTGAACTTTAATAATCTTAAAATTGCTTTTTATTTTATCAAAGTAGTAAATATTAACAAATTGACCAATAAAGTTGAGTTTTGATGACCTTATAAATTAAAACAGGTTTAAATTTTGTTTTCTTTGTAACTAGGGAGCCAAGGACAACAGTTTCAATTGGTTAAATAAACTAGAATTAACAAATGTTATATTTTAATTAGTTGGCTAAAGTCGATACATGAATGTTTTTGTTGTAAAATTCAGTTCCCAGTTATCTTACTTATAAGTAATTGCATCACATCTGTACCACCCAAAAAGTTAATGAATTGGAATCACTATTAACAATAAGATTACATTTCTCTTAATTTTAGGATGTAACTAACAGCTATTGTTGGGTTATGTTTGGATTGGTATAAAACTTTTTCGATCACCAATCACTGCTACCATAAACAATATTCACTTTATCGCAGCAATTATTGCTAAAGTTCAATATTGGAGTTGTAATCTTATGGAGCTTCTTCTTTTTCCAGTACCTTCCAAAAATCATGAAGTTAACTTACTGAATTTTATTAAGGTGGTCTATTAAAATTCCAGCACGTTAGTCAAAAACTTGAGAAGAAATTTGTTAAATGTACTTGGGTATTTGGGTTTCTTTTGTATATCGAGTAGGGAAAGTATGGAATGCTGGGTATAATCTTGACGAAATCATTATTAATCACACAATATGTCATCTATAAATTGTCCTCAGCAAGAAAATGATTGAGTGGGTTTTCTTAATTAAAAACTCGAATCAACATCAATTTGGAATTTTGATTTCAAAAATATAGCTAAATACTCTATAAGATTAGCAGGTAATTCTTTAATCGTTGAAGAAGTAATCGTTAGTCGGTGTGTTAAAAATACATTGTAATGTTTTATTTTCTTCTGAAAACTATAGCATTCGATTTCCTTTATTGACAAGAGTGAGCCCTTCCTCACAATAGAAGTCAAAGAAGCTACAGGGTGTTGTAAAAAATGTGTCTACAATTTTAATAATTATATAGTATGCATTTATTAGCATACAATTCCTTTTCAATGTTTACAATCAATTATATAAATGTATTTTTTATATAACTAGCACCTATTTTCAAAGTGATAACCATTATTTCATTATTAACCATTATTAAGCTTATGAATACACAACATTGAGAACCATTTCGTTTGGAATTTGCGCACAATCTCTTTCAATGACTACTTCATGAATGGTTTCAGGCGTTTTGCATAAACTTTATGATTAGTTTTATTATTGGAAAATCCCCAAATGAAAAAGGCTAGTAGAGAGGTCCCATCAATGAGCAGGGTGATCTACACAATCTCTTCACTTGATCCATACCTCTTCATCTGATACAACTGTTTGGCAGGTTCTAATTAAGGTAGGCGCTCCATCTGATAAGTAAAGTCTTCATCGTGAGAATCTTCGAGACTACCTAGTATTGCTGATTCTTATAGTACTGGCAAAAAAGAAAGGTCCAATTAATACATGCGCTGATGAACCACACATCATCACTTCTGCTATATTCGCGAAATGTTCCTCTATAACGTGTGGCTTTTCAGTACCCAGTAAGTATAATTGTGACAGTTAATTCTACTATTTAATGTGGCCCCATGACTCCAAAGTAATTGTCTTGGTAACTGCTGCTCTTTCCACATTTCGCAAAATACCTCCCACAAAATTCAATTTTCCTGTAAACCTGAAAACAGGAAGCCTCAGGAACGAATGTTCTTGAATTTTGATGATAGGTTTGCATTTTTTGGTCTTTTGGAATGTTTTTTCAGAATGTCCACACATTCTGAACAATTTCATCTACTTCAAACTTGTCTCTAATTCATATGATGGTAAGGCTAGTAGGCATATTAGTTTGAAATTGTCTCTTCATTCGTCTATGCAGTTCTACCACGTTTTTGCACTTCTAGTAACGTTTGAAAATTTACTTTCTTTGTTCTAAACTTGGTATGGTTTCAAACAATCGGCTCTACTATTCGAAGTATTTTTTTACAACACCCTCTATAAAGCTTCACCAAAATACAATTTCTTGATAAAGCTAACAAAAAATTATTTAAGTGTTCTTGGTTCAAGTTGTCATCTTAATTCATTAAACGTCAAGCTTAACCACTAACAGCAACATTGTTTGACAATTTAAAATAGTCCAGTACAGTCTAAGACTTTTCTAATGATACAACCTAGAAGCGAAATTACAGAGGCGAACCTTTGTTACGTTGTTACAATTTACTTGTTAACCTCGAAATTACATTGGCTACACCCGTGAAGTATACTTTTAAAATAGCACAATAAAAAACCTTCCAGGCGAAAAATGCCTTCATGATTCGAATGTTTGGATGCTTGCCAAGAAAATGTATATAAAGTGGATTAAACGGCTTGTTGTTCTAGCTAACGGTTTTGTTTATACGTGTTAGCCTTACACGTATATGCGTATTATAGTAATAAATATAACACTGTATTTTATATTTTCTTAAATTCCCGCAATATACTTCAAGGTAATAGACTTACAAAGATAGATTATTAAAAAGAAATAATACCAGTAAAGGTAGCGCAAAGCTGTAACGTGGTGTTGAACTGCAGTAACCGTTATTTTTTGTCATTAATTTTATGAGTTGACACTTCTTTTAAGGCTGAAATGGCTTCCATTCCCGAGTTTATGGAAAACAATTGCTATTTTATTTACTTCGTAAAAATGGTGAGATCAATGTTCTTTTAGCCTCTATCAATTCGGAGGTAATGTCATTTCTGATCATTATATCCATATTCTATATCCATATTATATATTATATTCGAATTATTTAAAAAGTCTTGTAATAAGAACTATTACATTATTACATATAAACAGAATAAAAATATAAGCCATCACAATACAAAAAATAATTCTCCTAAATATTGAACATCAGTAACTTTGTTATTAGAAAACAATTAACTTCTAACACTTTATTAAAATTAACCAAACTTACTAAATCGTAACCAAACTTACTAAGCTGTAACCAATATTACTTATATTATTATTATTAATGCGTCGTCGGCACTATTTTTTGTTATTCTCAAAATCTAGATTGTGTAAATTATAAAATTTATTTATGGAGTATTAATTATCATTTGCTATTCTTTTATAAAAGTTTATATCAGAATAATGAATCATCTCCCCAGAGTGCAATGAAATAGATGAAATACCATCTGTTTATTTGTAGGTTTTTTTGAATACAGTATCGAATATTATTTTTATGAAATCTGAACGATATAAAAATTTAATTATTGCTTCTATCCTTGTAATAACTCCTCCGGTTTTAGAAGTCTGATAACCAATCACTCCTAATAATTAAAATACAAACAGACCTACAGGTCCAACAGCGTGTTTCCTAAATGAGTATGGAAATTGTGCAAAACAGATTACCTACGATTACGATTAGACTTATAATTAACTACAATTACAAATTAATCATATCATGCTAAATTAAATTAAAAATAATATACTCTTTCCTTCTCGTTCTTTATGGGTAGATTCTAAAACACACTGATTTTGAGATGTTTAGAATAATTTTTAACGAAATATCTTTCTTAATTTCGTGAGTCACACTTTAATTTAATAACCTAATAATGCCTCATCATTCAAAAACAAGAGCAATGTTTTATTTAACATTTGTAAAATATAATTAATAGTAGGGTACACAAATTTTCAATAAAATAACTTGTGAGATTTTGCAAATTAAGTGTAATCTGTAGCAAATAAATTTTAATTCAAACCAGTCTAATGACTAACTATTAATTTGTCTTTAATAAATCTTAAAACTAAGCACTTCAAAGTAATGTATAAAGCTTTCTCAGTGAACTTAGACACACACTTACTCTGCTTGTTTACTAAGCTACACAGGCTCGAAGGATTTGGGCATTCTCTTCAAGTTACGATTGTCCATCTCTGTTACGACAGTTCCAACACGGCATCTGTTATATTCCGTGGCACTTTATTTTTATTTTTAAATGACAGGTATAAGCATCTGCATGTACACCTTCACTTTGTTATGTACTAAATAAGAGTTTCTTTCCAGCAGCAAATACAATTTTCTATATATCAGATCAAGTTCTATCCTCTATTTCTTAATATGCTTTTTCCAGAATAACATAGCATCCATGCCCGTGTTAGTATAATATAACACTCGTTTATTATGCATGGGCTAACCACTCTTGCGGTACATGGCAAAAGCCTACATAACGAATATAAATAGCTTATATTCACACAAAAATATATTTTGAAGGCCATGTTCTGTGAATATAAAAGTTACTCAACAGAGAATGGGTTTGACATTGGTGATTAGAATTTCAATTAATATACATCATCTCCAATTTATACATGAATTATTCGTTTTCAAATATCGAGTTGATATTATTGCAGACTGGTATGATACAGATATCATCTTGCCTTTATCAAGTTGCTAAAATTTGTTTTTTTCAGGGTTCTCGTCGAAGACCGATCAGAGCAGTACTCCACGTCAGCGGCGATGGCCTCAGAGTAGTGGAGGAAGAAACTAAAGGTTTGATAGTTGATCAAACAATTGAAAAAGTATCGTTTTGTGCCCCTGACAGAAACCACGAAAGAGGATTTAGCTATATTTGTAGAGACGGCACTACTAGACGGTGGATGTGCCACGGTTTCTTGGCAATGAGAGAATCTGGTGAAAGGCTAAGCCATGCGGTCGGATGCGCTTTTGCAGTTTGTTTGGAGAAGAAGCAAAAGCGTGATAAGGAATGTGGAGTCACTATGACATTCGATGCAAAAAATTCTACATTTACACGAAGCGGATCTTTTAGACAACAGGGGTTAACAGAGAGATTAGAAAGAGCTATTGACGTAGCACCGAAAACAGCACCTGTCAATCCATTTGCCATTGAAAGACCACATGCAACGCCTAGTATGTTGCAACGGCAGTGCAGTTTTCGTGGATTAGGGACTTTAGGGCAAAGTTCTCCGTTTAAGCGACAGATGTCGTTACGAGTCAATGATTTACCTAGTAACGCTGAGAGGTTGAACTCGTATAAAAGTGCTGGAAATGGATCTAAACCAGTTTCTCCTATACCAGAAACTGACACCGTGGCTGCTTTATGTCAACAATTGTCACAAGGATTAAGTCAATTGACTCACAGTGGATCTGATGATTTCAACTTTAATAGTCAGTCTTCAGTAAACCAAAATGTTTCTTTATCAATTACAAATACAACGAACCAATCTATAATCAGTACACCGACTCCTACAGCGAATAATCTGGTTCCAGTAACTCTAAATTTCAGTTCAAGTTCAAGCCAATCGATTCTATCAATTAAAAATACTCCAGCAACTGATACCAATACCACCAGCTTGCCCAAACCCGATCAATGGTTAGGAAAAATTGTAAAATCGACATCTCCATCCAGCCGTATGATGGATGGTGCAATAACCAGGAGGAGCGTAATGACTGCTCATTCGAGAGCAATGTCCTTGGATTCTGCTGAAGCTTTTCCAAAGGATCAACCTGACCCCTTCGATGCAGAATGGGCAGCTATAGCAGCGAGACAAAATACGAATAGCACAAATCCTTTTTTAAGTAGCTCTACTGCACCGCAAGCGTTTCAAGTGCAACTGTAGCATAGAGAGAAGTTTTTCTATTAAAATGAGTCAATGGTTATTGATTGTTGAAATTATACTGGCTCCAGTATATGATTAGGTTGAAAATTAAATGATATAATTATTATTGAGGGTACTTCAATAATAATTATAGTATTAGAAAAGGGAAAGTAAATTCTAATATGAGCAAGAGAGTGATGCATTTATCTCAATAATAATATTTAATGTAAGATCTAAATAGAAAGAAAAAGACTTTGATATTTTTAGGGTGTTTGAAAATTTTAGCTAGAATCATTCCATAATTATTCAATAAATAAGGAACAGTATTGTTCCTTTTTCTTGAATTTATTCTTTAAAAATATGTATATACAGAGTGTATGTTTCGTGGCATGGTAAATTCTACCATTAATGTTCAAAATTAATCCTTACAAACCTAATTTGCCTGGTTTGATCCTGATACAACTCAGTTGTTGAAACGTTAACTTCACTCCACCCGACATTTGTGTCACCCTGTAAATGCAGTCCATTCGAATTTTGAATGAAGAAAAATGCCATTGATCATGTGCAAATTTTATAAATGACTTATATTTCTATAAACGTATGCTGATGCACAGGGTATCCCACAATCCGTGACACACCCAAGAGTTTACTCCTTTCTCTGTGCATCTGAGCCAAGTTTTGTCAGTTGTACTACGTTTTTTATTACACTTAATAAAACTACCTACATAATATGTGTATTATGCATATAATACATAGTTTACAGGCAGGGCAATAAAAATGTCCTGTTAAAATGGAATTTTTTTAAAGCATTTGCAAATAATTGTAATTTATGAGCAATTCAACATTATACTCAAATATGCACATAACATGCCATTCTCTATGCCATAATATGCACCATTATCAACATATATTGTTGAACATTATGGAACATTTCAGATCTGAAGTTGCTTCCGGTAATCTGACCTCCAGATCTTCTATTGCAAGCTCACAGTCTACATCATTTTTGATATCTACCTACTTGGATACTATGAGTCTGTGTGGACCAATTTAAAAGTACTCAAACAATAACTAAGCGAACACAGTGTGTTTAATAAGTACCTGTTGTATTATTATTATGTACCTAGTAGGAGTCCAATCAAAAAAATTTCTGCCCAGAAATGCAAGTTGCATGCTTTGAACATCCCTTCGTCACCTACAGAAGTAACGCTGTTCAAGTCATTGAACGTGTTATCATGGGGTTAATGATGGGTACCAATCTTCAGTGTCTTACATATCTGTGTCACAGTTCTTATATTCATAATAGGATTTTCGTTTGCATCTTCAAACATGTTATCTTTTAAAGTTGAGATATTCTGCAGGGACCCACCTTTACAACCTTTTGATATCAGAACATACATTACACTACTTTCTTATTTGTACAAAATTATAAAATTAAGTATGCAGTTTAAATTAAGTGCACAGTTTAAAATTATACAAACCAGGCAAAGATTTGCATTTACAGAAAGTATTTATTTTTAACATTTTTCAGTTGTAGGTATATAAAAGGAGGGAATCATCATAGATATTTAAGTTGTATGGAATTTTACAAAAGCTATTATTTTTATTAAAATAAAAATTTAAACCACATGTTTCGCATTTGATAAATAAAAATGATTTGGAATTGGGTAGTTTACATCTTTCACGACTGCTTTCATTACAATTGATCAATGAAAAATTCCACCTACCTTCACATCTTTCGGTTGACTGTTGGACATTGTAGCAGAGTAATGTCTTTTTTTAATTATATCTCTTGTTCAGGATATGCTGTTTTGGTTCCCTCTTTGCCTGAACAACATGCTATATTCGTTTCAAATTTAGAGAAGATTGATAAAATTGCTTTTATAAATTTACTAAAATTGGCTGGGCAACTCGCCTATTAAAATAATCTTACATACCTTTTTTTGGTATATTTCGGTGTTATATGTGCCAATAAGGGTGTCTATGAAATGGTGCTTGTATTCTTTAAAAACACTCGGATGCTCAAGATCAGTATTTTTTTGTTTTCTGTCAAATCTCTTCAAGTTTGTTTTGGCAAGTGTCCTGTATAGGTGGACAAGGGCCAAACCATTTTGTTCTCTTTCTTGCATACACAGGAAACTCTGTCTGTAGATGTCTCTAGGACTGCTGTAATAGTTATCAAAATAGGTAATATAATTTTAATTTTTTGGAACAATCCTACATAAGCTTTGCACTAAATTTCCAGTAATTCCTAGAACATCATTATTTGTCGATTCATTTTTACATTTTTCTGTATAAGTTAAGCAAAACTATGGGAATCCTGATATACTAGCTACAATAAATAAATTGATACCATACTTAACAGGCCTATATGGACTTAACAGGCATATATTGCACACATGTGATCAATTGATAAGTATCTTTCTTGTTTAACAGACGTATTAAAAAAATCAATTAGGAGCCTAAGTTTGAACAATTTGTTATGATTTTGGTTTTCTCTTTGGGTCTATTTTAGTGTTGCTGTTCGTTCCTCGTTTCTTTTATATGGTAAAATCCTTCAATAGGAACCCAGAAGGTTAAGGCATAAAAACGTATATACCAAAATATTTACAAATATCTTCTTTGAAATGACAGGTTTACTTGGATTGTAATGCATACAATTTTGATTCATGAATTATATTTTGCATCGTTTCATGGGAGAAGATGTATTTGGAAAGTGAAATGTGCTGAAGGTTTCAATTTTAGAGGAAAGTTGTTCATTGCCTCTGAAATATTTTACATCGTCGTCTAAAATAAAATTCTTTTTTTCTTCCAAATAAATTTCTCCCTTTCCTTATCTTAGGCATATAAATGTATTTACCGAAATATTTACGAAAATCTTTGAAATTGGGAGATTTACTTGGATCTATTTATAATGCATATAAATTTGATTTATGATTATCTCCTGTATCAGTTTATGGGAGAAAAAGCATTTGGAAATTGGCGCGTGCTGAAGGTTCTAATATCTCGATAATTGTTTATTCCCTCTAAAAGATTTTACGTTCGCGTCTAAAACAAAATTCCTTTTTTTCCAAATAAGTTTTTTCTTTTTGTTATCTTTTTCCTTTTTGCATTTGTCAGCTAATTTTTTTTTGAATATCAATACTATTTGGGTCTATTTCTTTTTAATCAGCAACGTCAGATCTATCATCCATACCATGCTTTCATCATCCCAAAGAAGCTCAGCATACATTTCTAATTCTTTTTCTCTGAGAAATCTTCACATGGTAAAACGTATACGAAATAACATTAGAAACAGAATATCTATTTACTTTACGTAGATTCATTTTACAAGGATACTTATAGTTTATTTGTATTTACTACATTCACAGCAAAAATGCAACATAAAATTCTAAACTGTACTACTACTGTTCCATTATCATTGTATAAATTAATCTAATGTCACATGTGCTCACCCTTTCTTATGTCTGCCTGTAACGTTGCACACACGTAAACTTTATATTCATCAAACTCATCAAAAAAGAGAAAGCATCAAACTCAGAATTTTGTATAAGATTTGATACAAATCAATGTAGGATTAATCTTGCTGTACAGCATATTCGTGCACAGTTGCATTCTGGTTCTACAACCCGTAAATGAATAGTACTTGCATATATCCGTCATTATTATTATGGTATAGAGTAATATCATTAGGGTGTTAAAGCAACAAATTTTTAAATGTCATTGTCATTGGCGACAAGATTTGTCACCTATACGTCCCTAGAGAAAGGAGCAGTGTTAGTTAACTTTAACACTACACATCTATTAAGATATCTCCATATTCTTATTGTTACTTTATATACCTAGATTTTTGTAAAGAATCTGCCTTTTTTCAGTATGGCACGAGATGTGGGATACCTGCATATACAAAATAATTAAAATGGTTTTTACTGAATCGCTCTGTATAGAAACTTGTGCATGGTATTGCAAGTTAATGCAGTATTTACTCATAACTTTAGTGAGTTTATTTATGCACATAACATAGTCATGTTGTATTCATGAACTTAATAAACATATGTGTACAATTATGCAACTTATAATACAGCATCAGATCATGCTTTTCTTTATGAATGCAACATGACATACACTGCGTGTATACAATGTATAAACAATTGTTAAAAATTAGTTTTGGGAGATTTGTTTTATACAAAAAACTTCTCACACCTGTATAAAACACCACCTGTTATAATGTACATTACATTTAACTATTGATTACATTGCCTGGACTGACGGTGCAATTGTTATTACATGTACATAATTTCTTCTCGTTTTCTTTTATTTGCTTTTCGTGTTATTATTGATGGATATTAACTGGAAAAGAATATTCTAATTGTACTTAAAACAGTAAATAAAAGATTATCAATTTTCAGTGAAGTACTAACCTTATCCCGCAAGATATTTTGTACATCTGATTATGAATAAATGCTAACATTATTATCTTTTTATGCCTTTTCTTTAATACTGTTTGTGAATATAACCATTTTTTCAACATTTATTTTCAGTTTTTCGTATATGTAGAATTAAGAAATAGAAAGAGTGCACACAATAAACATCAATACATATCAATAATTAATAACTCGACTGAAATTGTATATTATTGCATTTGATCTGTGTAGCATAAATTATAGCTAGCTTTTCCGTCCAAGCAATCTTTGGATAAATTTTTCTTTTAAATCTTTTTAATTTTTTTACACTACACTTGTTACCCTTCAAGTAATTACAATTTATTTTTATTGACATTATGTACTTAACTATATTCCTGTATAAATTATTGTAAGCAATGATATATAAACTTACATAAGAAAAAATCTGTTCAATACCGTTATAGTATATGCAATAATTATAAAGGATAACAATAAGGATGAATTGTTGCAACAAGCAGAGTGAAGATCAAGGAATCCTGGTATCTGTGATATGTCAAACACTGTAGCGTGTTGAATCAAAAATAAAATAAATGAACTCGAAAAAATACACAATTGAAAGAACGGTCGCTTAGACATATAGCCTTAGAATAGATGTACGTAATGTACAGCAAAAAATGTAGTTTTTAAGCCAAATGCCCAATCTGTATATATATGCTCTATAACGTTTTTAAATTAATATAAATATTACTGTTATACTGTTATACTATAAATATCACTATTTATTACTGTATTATTATTATTACATATGCTGATGGTACATATATTGGGTACTTAATAAATGTATCTGAATTGGTGTCTAGTTTTATTTTGCATTAAGAAAATTAATGTTTCTTAAGACTGCTTCTGGTATACGCTGGGCGGACAAATTTGTTAGTAGCTATTATATTGAAACTCAATATATAATCTGGCTAATACTAAATTAGTTTTATTGGTGTCAATGTGGTTTCTTGCAATAGTATATTCAGTAACAAACACAATTTTATTATCCTCTGCAAATTTTGGTTTTGTTATCTAAATTTACTATACAATCAAGTTTCTTTTTAGATGGTAGATACGTTCTTCAGAAAACCGCATTACAAAATGGTCCACAAAAGACAAAAATTAGGGATAAGTTCCGTTATTTTGAACAAAGTGAAATTACGGCAGAATTCGCTTAAAAATATCAGGAAATGGAGAATGCCTAAAAATTTTTCAACTATCTGAAAAAAAGATTATACAAAGTAAACTTAATAATTGTTACCACTACATTAATCACAGAAATAACTGCTTGGCACACATATCACTAACCAAGTTAGCACCATCAGGAGCTATGAAAGACTGGACAAAAAAGAGTTTTTCACTTTATTGTTTTTATATTATGCTATTTAATTTGTTTATTTCGTTTTCTTTTTAATTTTAATTAGCTATTTCATTTTGTTCAAAGTAATATACATACAGCAGGAAATAAACAGCAGAATTAGCGCCAACTTGTGCCTTGGTCTGTGGTTTTTGGGTTTTTTTTTGGCGACAATGTATTCGGTGATTAAATTTGAGAGGCAATGATCTTGACTAATTGTTTATAAAGTTCGCGTTACGCATACATACTATTATTTCTAATAGCTCTCGTTGAATTTTAAATACTAGATTGGAATTCGTGTCATTAACATGAAAAGGATTTTCCAATTGATTGCAAAATTGAAGACCTCAAATAATGTTTACAGTGATGGAAACAGATTCTATTCCTGTTTCATTATTTTTTTATAAATTTTCTAAGATATCTAAACTTATAATTGCATTATAAGTTTACCTTTGTTTGAGTAATAGTAAAAGCAACTTGATTTACACAGACCAAGACAGAAAATATTTTTCAAGCGTCAGTTACTGCTATTGACTTACTTTCTAGCTTGTCGAATAGAAAATGAAAAGTGCGTTTAATGTATTATTGTTAAAAAGTTGCTGTTATGCCTTGATCAAATGGCTGAAAAATGCTTGTTATATTAGGTGGAAAAACATTACCTTTACATTTGCATGTTCGAAATACGAATAACTTGGTGTGTTGTCAACAAGTAGTAAAATCTTGAAATCGAGATCTTTTTGTTTGATACAGTGTGTTCACAAATGATGCAACCACTAACATACTGTTTGATAATTTAAAAACATTCAATGTAATAGAAGTCTTTTGTGAGAATAAACTATAATGTTTACCAATCGTAGTTAATCTTTCACTAAGCGACCTAAAATTGCAACCTTCGTTTCCAATGAAGTTCGTTTTCTTGGGAGTTCTTTTCTCCCCATCAGGGAAAACAAAAACTTCAAAATAAAAATTAGAACTTACACTTGAAAAAAACAAACACCTACTTATCTTTCAAAATAAGCTTGCGGACACTTAATGATCACTCTGTTTACTGTCTACAATGTACAAACATAAATCTCGTAATATGTATATATATTTAAGCATTCTGTTAACAAACGATTCAGTATTGGAAACATAACTTTTAAAATTAGAACACTTCATAAAAATCAATTATGCATGTATCGTATGTATTACAATAACATGTAATATGTGTGTATGTATAACTGGGAAATCCCGATTTTAAGTGAAATATTACCTTTATCGGATAAAAAGGTATTACAGGACATATGAATCGTATGGTTTCAAACAATTTAAAACTATTTTAAAACAATCCGCATAAAAAGAGACCTAGGGTATTTGAATTTATCTTTCAAAATACTTTTACATTTTTTATGAATGAAAGTTTTTATTTTTGCTAAATTAAGAGTAAATTGAAGGCATATTTTATTTGTGGGTGATTTTTCATTATTAATGTTTTTATAATTTTAGTGCTTTTAAAGTTAAACAAAGCCACCAGTACACCAAAATCGAAAAGTTGACGTCTTTCATCGCTCCGGATGATGCTAACTTGGTTAGCGAAGCGTGCGTCGAGCATAAACTTTTCGGTTTGGTGTAGTGGTAGCATTGTTTAACTTTATTACGAAGCGAGAGGTTCGAAATTCATAACTTTAGTTAGTGCTTTTAGACAATTCATTGCATTCAACTCATGGTTACAAAAACTATTAGCCTTTTTTATGTACTGTAAAATTAATACTGGTGTGAAACTGTACTTGCTTTATCTTTTAATTCTACTTATAAGCACCACATGTATTTTTACAAGTGCAAAAAAAAGTGCACTAGTGCTTTGATTGTAAAAAATCCTACCTATCAGACAGCAATTATGTTCTGACCTGTATACTACTTGAATATCAAATTTGTTTATAAACCTTTTAAATTAAATATTTTATGTCCCGACAT